>JAMPIV010017473.1:982500-1167511 GCA_024509875.1 Oreohelix idahoensis | reverse complement strand
ATGTTTTGTTCCTTTATATTCTTCAAGTTTGTTTTGTTCCTTTATATTCTTCATGTTCTGTTCCTTTATATTCTTCATGTTTTGTTCCTTTATATTCTTCATGTTTTGTTCCTTTATATTCTTCATGTTTTGTTCCTTTATATTCTTCATGTTTTGTTCCTTTATATTCTTCATGTTTTGTTCCTTTATGTTCTTCATGTTTTGTTCCTTTATATTCTTCATGTTTTGTTCCTTTATATTCTTCATGTTTTGTTCCTTTATATTCTTCATGTTTTGTTCCTTTATATTCTTCATGTTTTGTTCCTTTATATTCTTCATGTTTTGTTCCTTTATATTCTTCATGTTTTGTTCCTTTATATTCTTCATGTTTTGTTCCTTTATATTCTTCATGTTTTGTTCCTTTATATTCTTCATGTTTTGTTCCTTTATCTTCTTCATGTTTTGTTCCTTTATATTCTTCATGTTTTGTTCTTTTATATTCTTCATGTTTTGTTCCTTTATATTCTTCATGTTTTGTTCCTTTATATTCTTCATGTTTTGTTCCTTTATATTCTTCATGTTTTGTTCCTTTATATTCCTCATGTTTGTTTTGTTCTTTTATATTCTTTATGTTTTGTTCCTTTATATTCTTTATGTTTTGTTCCTTTATATTCTTCATGTTTTGTTCCTTTATATTCTTCATGTTTTGTTCCTTTATATTCTTCATGTTTTGTTCCTTTATATTCTTCATGTTTTGTTCCTTTATATTCTTCATGTTTTGTTCCTTTATATTCTTCATGTTTTGTTCCTTTATATTCTTCATGTTTTGTTCTTTTATATTCTTCATGTTTTGTTCCTTTATATTCTTCATGTTTTGTTCCTTTATATTCTTCATGTTTTGTTCCTTTATATTCTTCATGTTTTGTTCCTTTATATTCTTCATGTTTTTGTTCCTTTATATTCTTCATGTTTTGTTCCTTTATATTCTTCATGTTTTGTTCCTTTATATTCTTCATGTTTTGTTCCTTTATATTCTTCATGTTTTGTTCCTTTATATTCTTCATGTTTTGTTCCTTTATATTCTTCATGTTTTGTTCCTTTATATTCTTCATGTTTTTTTCCTTTATATTCTTCATGTTTTGTTCCTTTATATTCTTCATGTTTTGTTCCTTTATATTCTTCATGTTTTGTTCCTTTATATTCTTCATGTTTTGTTTCTTTATATTCTTCATGTTTTGTTCCTTTATATTCTTCATGTTTTGTTCCTTTATATTCTTCATGTTTTGTTCCTTTATATTCTTCATGTTTTGTTCCTTTATATTCTTCATGTTTTGTTCCTTTATATTCTTCATGTTTTGTTCCTTTATATTCTTCATGTTTTGTTCCTTTATATTCTTCATGTTTTTGTTCCTTTATATTCTTCATGTTTTGTTCCTTTATATTCTTCATGTTTTGTTCCTTTATATTCTTCATGTTTTGTTCCTTTATATTCTTCATGTTTTGTTCCTTTATATTCTTCATGTTTTGTTCCTTTATATTCTTCATGTTTTTGTTCCTTTATATTCTTCATGTTTTGTTCCTTTATATTCTTCATGTTTTGTTCCTTTATATTCTTCATGTTTTGTTCCTTTATATTCTTCATGTTTTTGTTCCTTTATATTCTTCATGTTTTGTTCCTTTATATTCTTCATGTTTTGTTCCTTTATATTCTTCATGTTTTGTTCCTTTATATTCTTCATGTTTTTGTTCCTTTATATTCTTCATGTTTTGTTCCTTTATATTCTTCATGTTTTGTTCCTTTATATTCTTCATGTTTTTGTTCCTTTATATTCTTCATGTTTTGTTCCTTTATATTCTTCATGTTTTGTTCCTTTATATTCTTCATGTTTTGTTCCTTTATATTCTTCATGTTTTGTTCCTTTATATTCTTCATGTTTTTTTCCTTTATATTCTTCATGTTTTGTTCCTTTATATTCTTCATGTTTTGTTTCCTTTATATTCTTCATGTTTTGTTCCTTTATATTCTTCATGTTTTGTTCCTTTATATTCTTCATGTTTTGTTCCTTTATATTCTTCATGTTTTGTTCCTTTATATTCTTCATGTTTTGTTCCTTTATATTCTTCATGTTTTTTTCCTTTATATTCTTCATGTTTTGTTCCTTTATATTCTTCATGTTTTGTTCCTTTATATTCTTCATGTTTTGTTCCTTTATATTCTTCATGTTTTGTTCCTTTATATTCTTCATGTTTTGTTCCTTTATATTCTTCATGTTTTGTTCCTTTATATTCTTCATGTTTTGTTCTTTTATATTCTTCATGTTTTGTTCCTTTATATTCTTCATGTTTTGTTCCTTTATATTCTTCATGTTTTGTTCCTTTATATTCTTCATGTTTTGTTCCTTTATATTCTTCATGTTTTGTTCCTTTATATTCTTCATGTTTTGTTCCTTTATATTCTTCATGTTTTGTTCCTTTATATTCTTCATGTTTTGTTCCTTTATATTCTTCATGTTTTGTTCCTTTATATTCTTCATGTTTTTTTTTTCCTTTATATTCTTCATGTTTTGTTCCTTTATATTCTTCATGTTTTGTTCCTTTATATTCTTCATGTTTTGTTCCTTTATATTCTTCATGTTTTGTTCCTTTATATTCTTCATGTTTTGTTCCTTTATATTCTTCATGTTTTTGTTCCTTTATATTCTTCATGTTTTGTTCCTTTATATTCTTCATGTTTTGTTCCTTTATATTCTTCATGTTTTGTTCCTTTATATTCTTCATGTTTTGTTCCTTTATATTCTTCATGTTTTGTTCCTTTATATTCTTCATGTTTTGTTCCTTTATATTCTTCATGTTTTGTTCCTTTATATTCTTCATGTTTTGTTCCTTTATATTCTTCATGTTTTGTTCCTTTATATTCTTCATGTTTTTGTTCCTTTATATTCTTCATGTTTTGTTCCTTTATATTCTTCATGTTTTGTTCCTTTATATTCTTCATGTTTTTGTTCCTTTATATTCTTCATGTTTTGTTCCTTTATATTCTTCATGTTTTGTTCCTTTATATTCTTCATGTTTTGTTCCTTTATATTCTTCATGTTTTGTTCCTTTATATTCTTCATGTTTTGTTCCTTTATATTCTTCATGTTTTGTTCCTTTATATTCTTCATGTTTTTGTTCCTTTATATTCTTCATGTTTTGTTCCTTTATATTCTTCATGTTTTTGTTCCTTTATATTCTTCATGTTTTGTTCCTTTATATTCTTCATGTTTTGTTCCTTTATATTCTTCATGTTTTGTTCCTTTATATTCTTCATGTTTTGTTCCTTTATATTCTTCATGTTTTGTTCCTTTATATTCTTCATTTTTGTTCCTTTATATTCTTCATGTTTTGTTCCTTTATATTCTTCATGTTTTGTTCCTTTATATTCTTCATGTTTTGTTCCTTTATATTCTTCATGTTTTGTTCCTTTATATTCTTCATGTTTTGTTCCTTTATATTCTTCATGTTTTGTTCCTTTATATTCTTCATGTTTTGTTCCTTTATATTCTTCATGTTTTGTTCCTTTATATTCTTCATGTTTTGTTCCTTTATATTCTTCATGTTTTGTTCCTTTATATTCTTCATGTTTTGTTCCTTTATATTCTTCATGTTTTTGTTCCTTTATATTCTTCATGTTTTGTTCCTTTATATTCTTCATGTTTTGTTCCTTTATATTCTTCATGTTTTGTTCCTTTATATTCTTCATGTTTTGTTCCTTTATATTCTTCATATTTTGTTCCTTTATATTCTTCATGTTTTGTTCCTTTATATTCTTCATGTTTTGTTCCTTTATATTCTTCATGTTTTGTTCCTTTATATTCTTCATGTTTTGTTCCTTTATATTCTTCATGTTTTGTTCCTTTATATTCTTCATGTTTTTTTCCTTTATATTCTTCATGTTTTGTTCCTTTATATTCTTCATGTTTTGTTCCTTTATATTCTTCATGTTTTGTTCCTTTATATTCTTCATGTTTTGTTCCTTTATATTCTTCATGTTTTGTTCCTTTATATTCTTCATGTTTTGTTCCTTTATATTCTTCATGTTTTGTTCCTTTATATTCTTCATGTTTTGTTCCTTTATATTCTTCATGTTTGTTTTGTTCCTTTATATTCTTCATGTTTTGTTCCTTTATATTCTTCATGTTTTGTTCCTTTATATTCTTCATGTTTTGTTCCTTTATATTCTTCATGTTTTGTTCCTTTATATTCTTCATGTTTTGTTCCTTTATATTCTTCATGTTTTGTTCCTTTATATTCTTCATGTTTTGTTCCTTTATATTCTTCATGTTTTGTTCCTTTATATTCTTCATGTTTTGTTCCTTTCCTTTATATTCTTCATGTTTTGTTCCTTTATATTCTTCATGTTTTGTTCCTTTATATTCTTCATGTTTTGTTCCTTTATATTCTTCATGTTTTGTTCCTTTATATTCTTCATGTTTTGTTCCTTTATATTCTTCATGTTTTGTTCCTTTATATTCTTCATGTTTTGTTCCTTTATATTCTTCATGTTTTTGTTCCTTTATATTCTTCATGTTTTGTTCCTTTATATTCTTCATGTTTTGTTCCTTTATATTCTTCATGTTTTGTTCCTTTATATTCTTCATGTTTTGTTCCTTTATATTCTTCATGTTTTGTTCCTTTATATTCTTCATGTTTTGTTCCTTTATATTCTTCATGTTTTGTTCCTTTATATTCTTCATGTTTTGTTCCTTTATATTCTTCATGTTTTGTTCCTTTATATTCTTCATGTTTTGTTCCTTTATATTCTTCATGTTTTGTTCCTTTATATTCTTCATGTTTTGTTCCTTTATATTCTTCATGTTTTGTTCCTTTATATTCTTCATGTTTTGTTCCTTTATATTCTTCATGTTTTGTTCCTTTATATTCTTCATGTTTTGTTCCTTTATATTCTTCATGTTTTGTTCCTTTATATTTTTCATGTTTTGTTCCTTTATATTCTTCATGTTTTGTTCCTTTATATTCTTCATGTTTTGTTCCTTTATATTCTTCATGTTTTGTTCCTTTATATTCTTCATGTTTTGTTTCTTTATATTCTTCATGTTTTGTTCCTTTATGTTCTTCATGTTTTGTTCCTTTATATTCTTCATGTTTTGTTCCTTTATATTCTTCATGTTTTGTTCCTTTATATTCTTCATGTTTTGTTCCTTTATATTCTTCATGTTTTGTTCCTTTATATTCTTCATGTTTTGTTCCTTTATATTCTTCATGTTTTGTTCCTTTATATTCTTCATGTTTTGTTCCTTTATATTCTTCATGTTTTGTTCCTTTATATTCTTCATGTTTTGTTCCTTTATATTCTTCATGTTTTGTTCCTTTATATTCTTCATGTTTTGTTCCTTTATATTCTTCATGTTTTTTTCCTTTATATTCTTCATGTTTTGTTCCTTTATATTCTTCATGTTTTGTTCCTTTATATTCTTCATGTTTTGTTCCTTTATATTCTTCATGTTTTGTTCCTTTATATTCTTCATGTTTTGTTCCTTTATATTCTTCATTTTTTGTTCCTTTATATTCTTCATGTTTTGTTCCTTTATATTCTTCATGTTTTGTTCCTTTATATTCTTCATGTTTTGTTCCTTTATATTCTTCATGTTTTGTTCCTTTATATTCTTCATGTTTTGTTCCTTTATATTCTTCATGTTTTGTTCCTTTATATTCTTCATGTTTTGTTCCTTTATATTCTTCATGTTTTGTTCCTTTATATTCTTCATGTTTTGTTCCTTTATATTCTTCATGTTTTGTTCCTTTATATTCTTCATGTTTTGTTCCTTTATATTCTTCATGTTTTGTTCCTTTATATTCTTCATGTTTTGTTCCTTTATATTCTTCATGTTTTGTTCCTTTATATTCTTCATGTTTTGTTCCTTTATGTTCTTCATGTTTTGTTCCTTTATATTCTTCATGTTTTGTTCCTTTATATTCTTCATGTTTTGTTCCTTTATATTCTTCATGTTTTGTTCCTTTATATTCTTCATGTTTTGTTCCTTTATATTCTTCATGTTTTGTTCCTTTATATTCTTCATGTTTTGTTCCTTTATATTCTTCATGTTTTGTTCCTTTATATTCTTCATGTTTTGTTCCTTTATATTCTTCATGTTTTGTTCCTTTATATTCTTCATGTTTTGTTCCTTTATATTCTTCATGTTTTGTTCCTTTATATATTCTTCATGTTTTGTTCCTTTATATTCTTCATGTTTTGTTCCTTTATATTCTTCATGTTTTGTTCCTTTATATTCTTCATGTTTTGTTCCTTTATATTCTTCATGTTTTTTTCCTTTATATTCTTCATGTTTTGTTCCTTTATATTCTTCATGTTTTGTTCCTTTATATTCTTCATGTTTTGTTCCTTTATATTCTTCATGTTTTGTTCCTTTATATTCTTCATGTTTTGTTCCTTTATATTCTTCATGTTTTGTTCCTTTATATTCTTCATGTTTTGTTCCTTTATATTCTTCATGTTTTGTTCCTTTATATTCTTCATGTTTTGTTCCTTTATATTCTTCATGTTTTGTTCCTTTATATTCTTCATGTTTTTGTTCCTTTATATTCTTCATGTTTTGTTCCTTTATATTCTTCATGTTTTGTTCCTTTATATTCTTCATGTTTTGTTCCTTTATATTCTTCATGTTTTGTTCCTTTATATTCTTCATGTTTGTTTTGTTCCTTTATATTCTTCATGTTTTGTTCCTTTATATTCTTCATGTTTTGTTCCTTTATATTCTTCATGTTTTGTTCCTTTATATTCTTCATGTTTTGTTCCTTTATATTCTTCATGTTTTGTTCCTTTATATTCTTCATGTTTTGTTCCTTTATATTCTTCATGTTTTGTTCCTTTATATTCTTCATGTTTTGTTCCTTTATATTCTTCATGTTTTGTTCCTTTATATTCTTCATGTTTTGTTCCTTTATATTCTTCATGTTTTGTTCCTTTATATTCTTCATGTTTTGTTCCTTTATATTCTTCATGTTTTGTTCCTTTATATTCTTCATGTTTTGTTCCTTTATGTTCTTCATGTTTTGTTCCTTTATATTCTTCATGTTTTGTTCCTTTATATTCTTCATGTTTTGTTCCTTTATATTCTTCATGTTTTGTTCCTTTATATTCTTCATGTTTTGTTCCTTTATATTCTTCATGTTTTGTTCCTTTATATTCTTCATGTTTTGTTCCTTTATATTCTTCATGTTTTGTTCCTTTATATTCTTCATGTTTTGTTCCTTTATATTCTTCATGTTTTGTTCCTTTATATTCTTCATGTTTTGTTCCTTTATATTCTTCATGTTTTGTTCCTTTATATTCTTCATGTTTTGTTCCTTTATATTCTTCATGTTTTGTTCCTTTATATTCTTCATGTTTTGTTCCTTTATATTCTTCATGTTTTGTTCCTTTATATTCTTTATGTTTTGTTCCTTTATATTCTTCATGTTTTGTTCCTTTATATTCTTCATGTTTTGTTCCTTTATATTCTTCATGTTTTGTTCCTTTATATTCTTCATCTTTTGTTCCTTTATATTCTTCATGTTTTGTTCCTTTATATTCTTCATGTTTTGTTCCTTTATATTCTTCATGTTTTGTTCCTTTATATTCTTCATGTTTTGTTCCTTTATATTCTTCATGTTTTGTTCCTTTATATTCTTCATGTTTTGTTCCTTTATATTCTTCATGTTTTTGTTCCTTTATATTCTTCATGTTTTGTTCCTTTATATTCTTCATGTTTTGTTCCTTTATATTCTTCATGTTTTGTTCCTTTATATTCTTCATGTTTTGTTCCTTTATATTCTTCATGTTTTTGTTCCTTTATATTCTTCATGTTTTGTTCCTTTATATTCTTCATGTTTTGTTCCTTTATATTCTTCATGTTTTGTTCCTTTATATTCTTCATGTTTTGTTCCTTTATATTCTTCATGTTTTGTTCCTTTATATTCTTCATGTTTTGTTCCTTTATATTCTTCATGTTTTGTTCCTTTATATTCTTCATGTTTTTGTTCCTTTATATTCTTCATGTTTTGTTCCTTTATATTCTTCATGTTTTGTTCCTTTATATTCTTCATGTTTTGTTCCTTTATATTCTTCATGTTTTGTTCCTTTATATTCTTCATGTTTTGTTCCTTTATATTCTTCATGTTTTGTTCCTTTATATTCTTCATGTTTTGTTCCTTTATATTCTTCATGTTTTGTTCCTTTATATTTTTCATGTTTTGTTCCTTTATATTCTTCATGTTTTGTTCCTTTATATTCTTCATGTTTTGTTCCTTTATATTCTTCATGTTTTGTTCCTTTATATTCTTCATGTTTTGTTCCTTTATATTCTTCATGTTTTGTTCCTTTATATTCTTCATGTTTTGTTCCTTTATATTCTTCATGTTTTGTTCCTTTATATTCTTCATGTTTTGTTCCTTTATATTCTTCATGTTTTGTTCCTTTATATTCTTCATGTTTTGTTCCTTTATATTCTTCATGTTTTGTTCCTTTATATATTCTTCATGTTTTGTTCCTTTATATTCTTCATGTTTTGTTCCTTTATATTCTTCATGTTTTGTTCCTTTATATTCTTCATGTTTGTTCCTTTATATTCTTCATGTTTTGTTCCTTTATATTCTTCATGTTTTGTTCCTTTATATTCTTCATGTTTTGTTCCTTTATATTCTTCATGTTTTGTTCCTTTATATTCTTCATGTTTTTGTTCCTTTATATTCTTCATGTTTTGTTCCTTTATATTCTTCATGTTTTGTTCCTTTATATTCTTCATGTTTTGTTCCTTTATATTCTTCATGTTTTGTTCCTTTATATTCTTCATGTTTTGTTCCTTTATATTCTTCATGTTTTGTTCCTTTATATTCTTCATGTTTTGTTCCTTTATATTCTTCATGTTTTGTTCCTTTATATTCTTCATGTTTTGTTCCTTTATATTCTTCATGTTTTGTTCCTTTATATTCTTCATGTTTTGTTCCTTTATATTCTTCATGTTTTGTTCCTTTATATTCTTCATGTTTTGTTCCTTTATATTCTTCATGTTTTGTTCCTTTATATTCTTCATGTTTTTGTTCCTTTATATTCTTCATGTTTTTGTTCCTTTATATTCTTCATGTTTTGTTCCTTTATATTCTTCATGTTTTGTTCCTTTATATTCTTCATGTTTTGTTCCTTTATATTCTTCATGTTTTGTTCCTTTATATTCTTCATGTTTTGTTCCTTTATATTCTTCATGTTTTGTTCCTTTATATTCTTCATGTTTGTTCCTTTATATTCTTCATGTTTTGTTCCTTTATATTCTTCATGTTTTGTTCCTTTATATTCTTCATGTTTTGTTCCTTTATATTCTTCATGTTTTGTTCCTTTATATTCTTCATGTTTTGTTCCTTTATATTCTTCATGTTTTGTTCCTTTATATTCTTCATGTTTTGTTCCTTTATATTCTTCATGTTTTGTTCCTTTATATTCTTCATGTTTTGTTCCTTTATATTCTTCATGTTTTGTTCCTTTATATTCTTCATGTTTTGTTCCTTTATATTCTTCATGTTTTGTTCCTTTATATTCTTCATGTTTGTTTTGTTCCTTTATATTCTTCATGTTTTGTTCCTTTATATTCTTCATGTTTTGTTCCTTTATATTCTTCATGTTTTGTTCCTTTATATTCTTCATGTTTTGTTCCTTTATATTCTTCATGTTTGTTCCTTTATATTCTTCATGTTTTGTTCCTTTATATTCTTCATGTTTTGTTCCTTTATATTCTTCATGTTTTGTTCCTTTATATTCTTCATGTTTTGTTCCTTTATATTCTTCATGTTTTGTTCCTTTATATTCTTCATGTTTTGTTCCTTTATATTCTTCATGTTTTGTTCCTTTATATTCTTCATGTTTTGTTCCTTTATATTCTTCATGTTTTGTTCCTTTATATTCTTCATGTTTTGTTCCTTTATATTCTTCATGTTTTGTTCCTTTATATTCTTCATGTTTTGTTCCTTTATATTCGTCATGTTTTGTTCCTTTATATTCTTCATGTTTTGTTCCTTTATATTCTTCATGTTTTGTTCCTTTATATTCTTCATGTTTTGTTCCTTTATATTCTTCATGTTTTGTTCCTTTATATTCTTCATGTTTTGTTCCTTTATATTCTTCATGTTTTGTTCCTTTATATTCTTCCTTTATATTCTTCATGTTTTGTTCCTTTATATTCTTCATGTTTTGTTCCTTTATATTCTTCATGTTTTGTTCCTTTATATTCTTCATGTTTTGTTCCTTTATATTCTTCATGTTTTGTTCCTTTATATTCTTCATGTTTTGTTCCTTTATATTCTTCTTGTTTTGTTCCTTTATATTCTTCATGTTTTGTTCCTTTATATTCTTCATGTTTTGTTCCTTTATATTCTTCATGTTTTGTTCCTTCATATTATTTATGTTTTGTTCCTTTATATTCTTCATGTTTTGTTCCTTTATATTCTTCATGTTTTGTTCCTTCATATTCTTCATGTTTTGTTCCTTTATATTCTTCATGTTTTGTTCCTTTATATTCTTCATGTTTTGTTCCTTTATATTCTTCATGTTTTGTTCCTTTATATTCTTCATGTTTTGTTCCTTTATATTCTTCATGTTTTGTTCCTTTATATTCTTCGTTTTGTTCCTTTATATTCTTCATGTTTTGTTCCTTTATATTCTTCATGTTTTGTTCCTTTATATTCTTCATGTTTTGTTCCTTTATATTCTTCATGTTTTGTTCCTTTATATTCTTCATGTTTTGTTCCTTTATATTCTTCATGTTTTGTTCCTTTATATTCTTCATGTTTTGTTCCTTTATATTCTTCATGTTTTGTTCCTTTATATTCTTCATGTTTTGTTCCTTTATATTCTTCATGTTTTGTTCCTTTATATTCTTCATGTTTTGTTCCTTTATATTCTTCATGTTTTTGTTCCTTTATATTCTTCATGTTTTTGTTCCTTTATATTCTTCATGTTTTGTTCCTTTATATTCTTCATGTTTTGTTCCTTTATATTCTTCATGTTTTGTTCCTTTATATTCTTCATGTTTTGTTCCTTTATATTCTTCATGTTTTGTTCTTTTATATTCTTCATGTTTTGTTCCTTTATATTCTTCATGTTTTGTTCCTTTATATTCTTCATGTTTTGTTCCTTTATATTCTTCATGTTTTGTTCCTTTATATTCTTCATGTTTTGTTCCTTTATATTCTTCATGTTTTGTTCCTTTATATTCTTCATGTTTTGTTCCTTTATATTCTTCATGTTTTGTTCCTTTATATTCTTCATGTTTTGTTCCTTTATATTCTTCATGTTTTGTTCCTTTATATTCTTCATGTTTTGTTCCTTTATATTCTTCATGTTTTGTTCCTTTATATTCTTCATGTTTTGTTCCTTTATATTCTTCATGTTTTGTTCCTTTATATTCTTCATGTTTTGTTCCTTTATATTCTTCATGTTTTGTTCCTTTATATTCTTCATGTTTTGTTCCTTTATATTCTTCATGTTTTGTTCCTTTATATTCTTCATGTTTTGTTCCTTTATATTCTGCATGTTTTGTTACTTTATATTCATGTTTTGTTCCTTTATATTCTTCGTGTTTGTTTTGTTCCTTTATATTCTTCATGTTTTGTTCTTTTATATTCTTCATGTTTTGTTCCTTTATATTCTTCCTGTTTTGTTCCTTTATATTCTTCATGTTTTGTTCCTTTATATTCTTCATGTTTTGTTCCTTTATGTTTTGTTCCTTTATATTCTTCATATTGTGTTCCTTTATATTCTTCATGTTTGTTTTGTTCCTTTATATTCTTCATGTTTTGTTCCTTTATATTCTTCATGTTTTGTTCCTTTATATTCTTCATGTTTTGTTCCTTTATATTCTTCATGTTTTGTTCCTTTATATTCTTCATGTTTTGTTCCTTCTTCATGTTTTGTTCCTTTATATTCTTCATGTTTTGTTCCTTTATATTCTTCATGTTTTGTTCCTTTATATTCTTCATGTTTTGTTCCTTTATATTCTTCATGTTTTGTTCCTTTATATTCTTCATGTTTTGTTCCTTTATATTCTTCATGTTTTGTTCCTTTATATTCTTCATGTTTTGTTCCTTTATATTCTTCATGTTTTGTTCCTTTATATTCTTCATGTTTTGTTCCTTTATATTCTTCATGTTTTGTTCCTTTATATTCTTCATGTTTTGTTCCTTTATATTCTTCATGTTTTGTTCCTTTATATTCTTCATGTTTTGTTCCTTTATATTCTTCATGTTTTGTTCCTTTATATTCTTCATGTTTTGTTCCTTTATATTCTTCATGTTTTGTTCCTTTATATTCTTCATGTTTTGTTCCTTTATATTCTTCATGTTTTGTTCCTTTATATTCTTCATGTTTTGTTCCTTTATATTCTTTCTGTTTTGTTTCTTTTTTTTTCTTCATGTTTTGTTCCTTTATATTCTTCATGTTTTGTTCCTTTATATTCTTCATGTTTTGTTCCTTTATATTCTTCATGTTTTGTTCCTTTATATTCTTCATGTTTTGTTCCTTTATATTCTTCATGTTTTGTTCCTTTATATTCTTCATTTTTTGTTTCTTTATATTCTTCATGTTTTGTTCCTTTATATTCTTCATGTTTTGTTCCTTTATATTCTTCATGTTTTGTTCCTTTATATTCTTCATGTTTTGTTCCTTTATATTCTTCATGTTTTGTTCCTTTATATTCTTCATGTTTTGTTCCTTTATATTCTTCATGTTTTGTTCCTTTATATTCTTCATGTTTTGTTCCTTTATATTCTTCATGTTTTGTTCCTTTATATTCTTCATGTTTTGTTCTTTATATTCTTCATGTTTTGTTCCTTTATATTCTTCATGTTTTGTTCCTTTATATTCTTCATGTTTTGTTCCTTTATATTCTTCATGTTTTGTTCCTTTATATTCTTCATGTTTTGTTCCTTTATATTCTTCATGTTTTGTTCCTTTATATTCTTCATTTTTTGTTCCTTTATATTCTTCATGTTTTGTTCCTTTATATTTTGTTTCTTCTTCATGTTTTGTTCCCTTTATATTCTTCATTTTTTGTTCTTTTTTATATTCTTCATGTTTTGTTCCTTTATATTCTTCATGTTTTGTTCCTTTATATTCTTCATGTTTTGTTCCTATTCTTCATGTTTTGTTCCTTTATATTCTTCATGTTTTGTTCCTTTATATTCTTCATGTTTTGTTCCTTTATATTCTTCATGTTTTGTTCCTTTATATTCTTCATGTTTTGTTTAATGATGGTTAGAAATTTGTTCCTTGAAGTTATAATACTTTGATTCAAGAAATGTTAGAAAATTCTATTCCATGATGTAATAAATTATATTCCATGATATCAACAAATCAATTCCATAATGTAAAAATTTATATTCCATGATGTTAGAAATTGTATTCCATGATGAAAAATTATACTCTACTATGTTTGTAAATCTACTCCATGATGTTAGAAATCCTATTTCATAATGTTATAAATTATATTCCATGATGTTAGAAATTATATTCCATGATGTCAGAAATTCTATTCCATGATGTTAGAATTCATATTCCATGATGTTAGAAATTCCATTCCATTTTGTTAGAAATTCTATTTCATGATGTTGGAAATTCTATTTCTTTGATTATTAGAAATCTTTATGCAATGTATAAATCATCATTTTTCACTACCCATAAGTGGTGTTCCCATAGAGCTGTGTAGGTCTTCAACATATGTAAAGCCTAGCTACCTGTCTTGTGCTGTCCTATTATAAACGTTTTTCTTCACCCCTGCTTATTTTGTGTCCATTTGTTTCTCTCTTAGTGTTTTTTTTCGGCTAATTTATGGCAACTGATTAATAATTTTTCAGGTCCCAATGGCTTTCTTTCACTTTCTCCCCCCATGATATGTGTGACGGGTTGTTTCCATAGCTTTTTGGACTAATGCAATGTGGAATAATGTCTGCTCAGGAAAAAAATCATAAGTATCTTCAGCCGCTTTCTTTGGCGGTCAATAAATTTGGGACTGTTTTAAAAGAACCATTTACAAGTGCCATAGTGGTTACAATTAAAATGAGGAACCGCGAGAGAGTTGGTAGGGACAGCACATTAAGGAAAACCTGGTTGATAGGATATACCAGGCAGTCCTTGTTTCTGGAATCCTCGGGTTGAGAAAGATAGAAGGAGAACCAGATAACACATGGAGGAGACAATGAGAAGATAACTGGAGACAGACAATGAACAGAGATGAAGAAGGCACTGTAGAAGATCTTGAGCCTAATGAACCCCCCCCCCCCAAAAAAGGTATAGGAAGACTTGCTGCTGTAAGTCGGTGTTGTTATAAGGCCTTTTGCTCCTACGGGGAGCTGAAAGGGCGATAAATGATGATCGGTACTTTGGCGGGATGACTTACTCGTATATCGATTAGATGTACGTAATACTTCGTGGTGCTAAAAGAAAGTTTGTATGCATTATATGGTTTGGTTATGAACATTTCGCTATAGTTCTTAAAATTGATTATAGGGTGTCACCTTTCTCTCGTGCACTCTTCATACGCTTATCACCACTTGCCTCAGGAGTACGGGGCACTGGTTTTTCTGTTTGCAAAAAGATTTGGCCAGTCATATGTTGCTTCAGCTAAGATATGTCTGGGAAGTAATTAAATATGCTAAAGTTCTTTCATGCTTTCTAGCTCTGCCCCAAATTATGCGCACTCCGCACGTTATAAGTGAGGAAAACACTTAACCAATAAAAGTAAAAAAAAAAATTAGCGTTTCAGTCTCGCAAGTTATAGAGCAGCATCAAGACGCAGAACGACAATTTTATATTGCTAGTGGCTAGGAAAATGGAGTACGATGTCACAAAGACTGTTATGTTAATTTCACATAACCTTTGGTATAGGAAGGAAGATCAAAAACATGTTCTCCAACATTTCTAAAAACCCTAGAACATTCCTGAGGCGGACGTGTCTACAGTGTTTCAGGTTTTGAGTAAATTTAATAGCAGGTAATGGAGATCGAGCGAAAAGAAGGATAGTGGGAGAGTCCAAGGAATTTTGGACACAAAAAGGACCTACATCAGGGCATCTCGCCAAAATCGTTCGGGTGCTGAGCCAATGAAGAGTTGTAGAGAAAGTATACTGCGCTCAGCGCGATGATTCGAGATGGGGATAGCCAGAGGTATCTAATGCTTACTGTTCACCCGGATGCTACACTCAGGAATGAATTACATGAATTAACACAAATAATTGCGGGTAATTATCGTCACCATTTGCTCATCAGGAAGAGCTCACAAACAGTATGCGCTTGAAACTGGTGCCCAAAGAAAACGAATAAAAATTTGTCTTCAGGGACAATGTGATTTTTTTCCGAGATTGATATGTTCTGTCTTGGTTTCAATATTCCTGCTCAAATAAAAATTATTTCGACGAACGAAGACTCCTGTCAACGCCTGTAGTAACTCTAGCGAAAGACCGAAAACACATACCCAGAAAATGATTTCATCCTTTGGGAGGGGTGTCAGCAAGAGGGTGCCACTCACTCACACTGTGTGTTTTTCCACAAGGAATTCTCACGACAGAGAGAGGTTACCTCGACAGATACTAGAGGGGACCACGCATTCTTCTGGCCATTTAATGCAGGTCATGTACCCCTGATGGTGTGCACATATTCACGACATGGGACAATGACCCAAGAAGCATACAGTTATTATCCACCGCAAAGCGATGGCATGTGCAAGAGAAGAATGTGATAGTGGCTGAGAAAGTGGCCGCCAGCAACAGTTTCCGGACCTTAAATCTCCAATTGAAAACGTTTGTGGGGGCAATAAACTCCAAGAATCGCATTTAAAAAAGAGGGGGGACTCAGAGACTGTGAACAATTGAAGAAGGGAAGCGGGAAAAACTACTGGGGACAGTCTCTACCTGACTCTCATTTACCTACAAACACTTGTGGGATGTTGATGCCTTCGCCGGCACTGATCCAGGCTAGCCTTGTGGAGAAGGCATAACATTTATATTTGTATGGAATAATCCACTGATTAGATAGATCGGGGGTGGTTACCAATCTTCCTATGGACATGACATTTTTTTACTATTATTTGCTTTCTATGAGTGTGCTGGCGCTCGCGTTGCGAAAATATGACTCTTCCATTTATTTGCAAAGTTTATTATATATATTTATATGTTATATATTTATATATTATATATATTATATTGTATATATATATATATATATTACATGATGTATATACATATTACTATATATATTTATATATATATATATATATAGATATATATAATATATATATTTCTTCCAATCGTTCCCGTTGTCACGATATGTTTCAGCTTTTTTTTCTTCTCATTTAACATGCCCAAAGACAGTGGATTGCTACCCTTCTAAACACGAGGGGTCGTGAAGCTGCCTAAGGGGTATGGCTTCGGCCTCGGAATTCTCGAGGGTACGGGTTCGATTCCAGTTGAAGGGGAATATAAAAGTTATAGAAATATTGGTTTAAGAAACCCAGTGTTCTAATGATGTCATACTCCCCTTGGTCTCCTGGGTAGTGGAGGCTCGGCATGCCTAATTTTTCTCGGATAAAGGGCGAAAAAATAGGAGGGTGTCCGTGTGCAAGTTGCGCACGTTAATAAATCTCCACGTCCAGTTGGATATTTGTCAGGAGCTGCTTAAACATAATTTAAAAAATTAGAAATCTACCCACCCACAAAACTATTTTTAGAATGTGTGATTGTCCCTATATACACACATGTGGGATTCTCTCGGCCTCGGTGCGTCGGAGTCCGTGCACGGTGCTGAGATCCTTCCTTGGTGATCGTAATGGAGGAGAATGTTCAGACGCACTGATGGAGTTGTCCGTGTGCAGTGAAATAGTCCTTAAAACCAAACCAAACATTGGAAGATGAATGAAGGAAATAACGCCATACTGTGCGTTGGTAGACTCTTGCAGGACATTCTTATTAACTCGTTTTTACCTGTTCATGTTGTTTTTAAACATATGTCTGTAAAAAAGCCCACATCTCTGTGTCCTCACACCAGTGGCGTTTTATTACAAAAATGAATCAAACTGCTTCCTTTGTTGATACAATGGACCTCTATATTCTCTGTTGTTGTTTTTTTTTTTTTTTTTTTATTTTTGTTTTACCTTTTTTTTCTAAATTTCGTAAATTAAGATATTGGAATCCTGACATTGTGGTAGAATTATGGAAATCACATGTCTATATTATTTTCATTTCCTCATTTCTCTTATACTCCGACTTGTTACCTACAGATATTTTTCTGTTAACTTTTACTTTCCCACACAAAGCTATCTTTTTTTCCCCATTTTCTTTCTCTATTTTAGGCACGCGCAGTTTTGGACTGTGCGCTAAAACGCTCTTTGATGTTGAGTTTACGAGTAGACCGGATTAGCACGCGAGTGGTTTTATGTTAATTTGTAAGACCGCAGGTGTTCTCGAATCGGAACGTTAAGTGAGCGAACACAGAAGGAGTTAGTGGCGTTAAGTCTAGTAACGAAACTCTTCGTTAAAGTACGGGATTAGGGGGGGAATGATATATCAGAGACTAATTGCTATTTTCTTCCTCCTCTGGAATACTGCTCGCCTCCTATAAGCTAAATAATTCTTCCGATGAGTAAATTTGAGATATGAAAAGACTTTGACCCCTGGGAATGTCTCCATTTTGAAGCAAAAGGTTGTATGGTAAGTCTGGACGCTTTGGGTCTCAGTCGTGAGAAATGCGTCGGTATTTGCAGAAGAAAAAACGAGAGTAAAGGAAATATGTAGATTTTCCCAAGTGTGCTACAGATCTGGCAAAGTGGAGTCTTGTTTCAGGTTCTATAGACGTTAACTTATTTCTTTTATCCGAGATCCTGTGTTATATATTATATGTATTATATATATATATATATAATATATTTATATAATTATATTATACTATATTTATATATATTATATATATTTATATAATTTATAATATATATATATCCCTCCCGTGTGATTACCGGGGCCCGAAAGGGAGCACAAAAAAATAATGTAAACTTGCAACCCTACGCCACGCATGTCGTAATTAAAAAGGCGGACTAAAGGCAGGTGTATTTTGTTCATGAGTGCAATTGGGTCGCAGTGTTTTGTGTTTTGTTTTTGTTTGTTGTTTTTTTTATTTACATCGCCTCTAAGATTCCGTAAAAACTCGCTTTCGTTCACAAGTGGGTTCATTGTTTGAATTCTTTCACTGAATATTGCGCGCACAAAGAACCAGATCTGGAATTTTAACGGAGCCAATTATGCTTAAAGATGAGCTCACAATTGATATAGTTTTAGTTACTTTAATTGGTCGCTTTGATTTTGTTTTGAAATTCCAAGACAAAGGGACGCCACCAGGCGCGTGCATGGTGTGGAAGTTAGCGCAGCGATAGATTTTTGATACTATTATGCATAGATTTTGTAATTGTCATTGCCACTACGGAGATCGCCACATAGCGTTTTCCGTACGTGGGCCAGATCATAATGGCGCTTGTTATGCGGTTCGCATGGTATCTAAGGATGGCTTAGAAGTTATTATATAATTTTAATTGCTTATTTTTTAGGTGAATTTTGATATATTTAGTATAATACCCCTAGAGTTTATTAATTTAGCTATATGATTATTTATATTATTTAATTATAGTTAGTGTTATATTTACATTTATTAGTTAGAGTTAATTTTAATATATATATAGTAATCTTTTATTCTGTAGCACTTACTTGTTGTCTACTCAAAAAATTACAATCAAAGTTACACACAGACAAGACTAGAACCTCTTCTTTCTTCGAGGCCTAGATTCTCTGTTAGAATGAAGATATCAGTTGTTGGTTCGAATTGGAGGTGAGTTTTTACTTCTGCCACTGTGGTAAATATATGTAACTCAGTAGGGTTTGATTGAATTTAAGTGGTGATGTCTTTTATTTTATTTTCACGTAGTTAAGTTCTGTGATAGAGGAGATTTAAATGATAATTCAGTTATATTCTCTATAAGTTACTGCGTTACAGTGGAGTGAGTAAATATAAATTATATTTTCTAGCTAAATCTCATTCGGTTATTAATATATTTGATTAAAATTGTAGTAACCAGCAAGAGAATAGTTTAAACTTATACTAAGTAAATGCATGATGACTCAATGAGTATTGACGAAATATATTTTTTATGTATTTCTTAATTCATGATGATGGGTTTTTTTTTTATAAATGACTAGAATTTATTTTCACGGAAGTTTATAAACGATGAGGAACTAGCTCTAAGCTTGTGGTTTTAATTTATAGTTGAATAACCAAGTGAATATTATTTTACGCGTAGGATTTAGTTCTATACTGTTAGGGTTGAGTATTTATGTGTTTTCTTTTCTTCCTATAGTACAGTATTTTGTCGTCATAAGCCCTAAATTCTTACCAGCGGCTTTCAGTACCTATGTAACCTGTGGAAGAACTGTTATTTAAAGAATGAACTGTTAACTTAATGATACATTCTGAATATAATATTAACCGGGTTTTGAAATATATTTAACGGAGTTTTTGACATGTCTGGCGTCGTGTATTTTATACACCCAGAAGAACGGACAAGTAGTACTGGCCCAAAAGTAATTATTAAGAATAAATGGTAAAACTTGACTTACAGAATATCCAGATTTCTTTCTCAGTTCATATATATTTCGCCTGTGGTGGCGACTGAAATAACATTTGACACTTTCCCATATAAACGGGGACCATTTGTGTTGTGAAGGAGATTTTATCCTTAAACCGATTTAATTGTACTGACATTCAACTTAACGACTGTGATGTTCCAAGCTATTGTACCCTTGTGAACATTAGATATCATAAGTACTTTTCCTAACTGGACAAGGAATTTAGAAGTGACCTTCAATCAGCCTCACTATTTTACAAACAGTGAGGGACAAGCGTTTCCACAACATTTTGATTAATTAGTCTCTTGGAGATAACTGGGGTTTGACTCGCCAGTAAACTCAAAACTTGGATGAGTATGTGAGTGAACTGAACAATTTTGTTCCGGATTGTTTATGAAAAAGCAATAGATTAGGTAAGAGTGCGCATGTTTTCTGTGTAGATCACCAGCTGTCAGAGCGAGGAGAATAACAGGGATGAATAATTCGTTTATGATTTAACCCATGTAATAAACTTTGTATTTTCTTCTCTGTATTGCAAGTTTTTGCTAATGCTGTTTTCCTCTTAGGGATAGATTAATATATATAAAACTGTGTTTCTTTATGAGAGAGGGAAAACCTTGGAAAAACTTAGCGTATTAAATCTGTGACTCTTTGGGGCTTTATAACTTCTTAATCTTATAAACGGGATCTTGGACAACATAGGGGGAAAGGATTTACACCTATGAGTCTATCTCTTTTAAAATTGATTCTTAACCTATCTGTTTATTGTATTTGATTTGATATTCAATATTGTCGATGTAAAGTTTACTTTTTTATGATAAATAAAATAATTTACATAAATTTTATCATAAGTGTGGCGGGTCTCGCTAGTTCAAAACGTTCCCTGTTTTCATAGATATTAGTTTTTTACGGAATGTGTGTCTAATCGTCGGTCTACGTATCTGGGTTGTATGTGTAATATGTGAGTGGTTAAATATTTAAATATATATTTATAGGAAACTGTCCTGATCTGAACTCTCAGTCGTAAATCGATAGGCGGGGTTTATTATTATCTATCGCAAATTAATCCAGGGACAGATTTTATCCTTTAAACCAATTCACTGTGTGACATTCTATTTCTCTTTACCGTATTTCTAATTCGCGCAGAGATATCGTCGTAGCTATTCAGAGCCATTTTTGTTGTTTTGGTGAGTCATCTTTGTTTTATGTCGCAAGGTCGCTGCCCGTTAGTTCAGGAATGGGAGCCTCGCCTCTAGTTTAATGTGGATGTGGATGTCTTAAGATTTTAGACTTCTTACTCTAGTCTCGAACAGGAAATTTATAGAGTTACGTACTCGCGAAAGAATTGCGTTGGGGGCTCGTGTGGTTGTTCCGGGGCGGATTAGGTATTGTGAAGATATTCTAATTCCCTGAATGGTCTAGGTGAGCTCGATGAAGGGAGGAGGGTATATATATTTCTCTTCAGGTTTTGACCGAGTGATTTTTAGATCTGTAATCAGTTATAGAATTTTTCTAGTTAGAGAAAGTGTGATTGTCTCGTGCGTTTTGATTATTTGGTTTTATGTTTTAAAAAAATATATGTTTAGTGCCCTATGAGATCGAAACTGCAGATCTGATTATTAGGGTCTGTGGCTTGACCACTCACAGAGACAGTATTTAGTTATTGTTTGTCCACCAGCATTATTAGTGTTATAAACATATAGTTTTACAGTTTCAGTTTTGTGGTTGATCTTTTTTTTCAGATAATACTGTTTTATATTGTTATTTGAGTGTTTGTAATACAGAATAAAGCATCGCTGGTCATTTGGTAAATAGAGTTTTGTGATTTTGATTATTAAAAAAAGCGAAAACACTGCGCTGCGGTTCTTGAAGCAGAATAGGTTTGTGTTTGTAGCTTAAGTTAAGGTATGCGCACGTATCGGAGGCTATTTCGTCCCTGTTTAATTGCCTTCCCTTACTCTAACTTGAATTCAGGGGATGTAACCTTCGTAGGGCCCCCCCCCCCCCCCCCCCCCCCCCTCCCCCCCCCCCCCGATTAAAAATCTCTAAGGGAATTTTTGTATTTACTCCTTATAATAAATTTTCTGTAATAATTGTTTTTTGATTCTTACTGCGTAAGCATAATTGCTTATTTTTTGTTAAGTCGATTCATATCTGTTTAGAACTAGTCACTCATTTATATTGGGCATTGGTCGCCTTGCCATCTTTTAGAGCTTAGAAATTGCCCAATTTAACTAGGCAGGCTCGATTAGTTTAGGGTATCTAGTTGGAGGAGGGTATCCAGTATTCAACTATATCTCATCGACTTTTTTTTTGTACTTTTCTCGTAAGTGGTAGAGCAATCCAAAGGGTGTATCTTTTTTCCTTATTTCCTTCTCGACTTAAGGCTCCAGTCTTTATATTTAGACTAATGTGCCAGAGAGGGTGAAAAAGCGTTAGGAATCAGATGCTTCAGAGAGCGACGATAGAAAGGGATAGGAAGTGGTAGTATCAGGGAGTGAGGATAGAAGCAAAAGCAGTTTGTCACGACGAGGTAACATCGCTTTGATCCAGATATAGATGCGGAGAGGACGGCAGCACGTTACGCTTTATGAGAGCTGAAGAAAAATTTGAGTGCTTAATGAAAGGGCAAGTCACTCGCTAGGGCCGCCAGCCTGAGGGATACGAGAGAAGGAGTAGTACAGCATGGAGGAAAAAGAGGAGAGGAGAGAGGGCCCAGGCCATGTGAAGGAGAGGGGTAGGAGAGACTAGCAAAGAGTTGGTGCTCCAAAAGATTTTGGAAGGTTCGCAAAAGGTCGTGGAGTGCTTGGCCCTCTACTCTCCAGCAATGGTTAGAGTTCTTCGCTGCTCAATTTGTTCTTCCTTAAGTGATCCTTCTATAAAACTCGCAATCTCTTCAACTCCACGCGCTATGTTCTTTCACATCTAGGAATCTTTTCCTTCTGTTCTCACGAGAAAGATTGTACACGTGGGCTAGAAAACTATTTGAAAAATTTGAAAAATAATTGCAATTTCTGGTTACGGTTTTTAGAGAGGTCTTGCGGTTGGTGTATGGAAACTTTCACCGGTGCCCATAACAAGGGTCCTCTAGCTTGATGAAAGTTTACGCCAAAGACTGGAACGCAAGTCCTCGCAAACTAAGAGCTATGAATCTACGATCCGTTGTTTGATAGATAGTAAGCTTTCTACTTGAGCCGACTTTGAATCTACAAGCATGATAGCTCTTATGCGCAGATAGTCTTGTAAAAGATAATTTTTCCAAAACTGTGTTATAGCATATACAGCAGAAAGGAGAATTCCCCTGTAACTTTACAGCAGTTCTCGTTCTCGTCTTAAAGAGGATAACTTGGACAAAGATGTCCTCGAGCTGTCATCAGCTTCGACTATGTACACATATGAAAGTGCCTTGAGGAAATCTCGTTATATCTGTCTGATAACAGAGATTAAGGAAACACTTTGTCTGCATGGACATACCCGGATGCTTTGCTTAGCTTTGAGCAAGGGGCAGATTAACGCTTCAAGGACATCATCTGGGAAAACAGTGCTGAGACGCTCGTATATCATTAATGCGAGTAAAGCTCCGAACTGCCCGGCTCACCACTAAAATGCGTAAAACCGGAAAGAAGAGCCCTCCTTTTCGACAGGAATAAATCCTCGACCAATCTTTCGTCATGCATTTTCACCAAAGGTAACCCCCAGAAGAGAAGCTCTGGACGCTCTCACCAACCCAAACCTCCCCATCCTGGAATCAACGGTTCTATGTTTCTACTCAATAAAGACAAAGTACCCCTACCAATTTTATTAAAATACAGTGTGATGTGATTAACCCTAACCGTCACTACATTGGCAGCGCTATGCACGGGTCAGATTATAAAAGGTAGAGACAATAGGTGTCAAGAAGTGGCAACTCCCCTGAAGCCCGGGACATTATGTATACAGAGCGAGCACACCAAGCCCTAAACGCAATCGGATGCTTACGCTAAACAGTCTTCGCCAAGGTAGTCTGTGATTACTGCCAGTGATTGCTCAACCTGAAGAGGGGTAATCACTCCTCAAAGCGCACCTGACCCCCCCCCACCACGCTGGTACTGTTTATTTTTGTGAACGGTTTCTTTCTATCTTATTGTCTTCTTGAACCACGGGGCTTTCTCGCGCTTTGATTTGGCAATTGCTTGCTCAGGACACGTTGGTTTCAAACCCGGTGGTCAATGAGACTAGAATGGAAAACCTGTTTAAAACCTTTTCGTGGAGTTTTTATAGAGAGATGCACCAACCAAACGCTTTCCATGGTCGCATACTTGGTTTGTGAATCTCACGATCTGACTTTTGTCTAGAGGTGAGATTCAAAGCGACTTGTTAAGGAAGACTTTGGTCTACTCTAGTCCCATTACGTGGCTTGGTTAGATATGTGTTTATTGGGAAAACCGGAAGAGCAATTGTGGCAGCAGTAAACTAC
Organism: Oreohelix idahoensis; assembly: GCA_024509875.1. Classification (NCBI taxonomy): domain Eukaryota; kingdom Metazoa; phylum Mollusca; class Gastropoda; order Stylommatophora; family Oreohelicidae; genus Oreohelix; species Oreohelix idahoensis. Next base: position 1,143,373 of record JAMPIV010017473.1, on the reverse strand, counting down.
AAGAGGGCAATCCAAGAAGGAACGGGAGCCAGCCCTGCGCACAAAATTTGTTGCCTAAAGGAACTTAAAGAGGCTCGCAACAAAAGGACCTACCCTTAGCAACCCTCACTTGCTTTTAGGAAACTGCCTCCATGGCATAATGGACCGCTAGGACCTGACACTAGAAGCTGGGAGACGTGGAAATTTTCTTTCTAAGGATTGACGTACTTTTATCGCAGAACGGGCAAGCTCCTGACACCAAGGTTACATATCAGCTCCTAGTACCGAAACAGTACAGAAGCCAAAAATCTTAGAAATGGGGCTAATCTCCTCCTCTTCCCTTTAGCGGACATATGGGACAGAATCGCCACAAAATCAAACGTATATTCGACTCATTATTGGTGGCCAAGCGTAATGAATACTAGATATCTATCAGGTACTGTGAAATCCTGCTGCCCAGTTACCCAACGTTTTTTTTTTAAATCCCACGTGGTGCCACCCAAGCAACGGACACCAACCAGGTTTCTCTCTGGTGAAAAGGCCAATAATGGGGAAAAAAACGCCATTTGAACGGGTAGTGATCAACATCTTAAGACCCTTAGAAAGGGAACTAAGAGAAGGCCAACAGGTTAATACCCTGACCTTAGTTGACACACTATGCAACTTTATGGGCAGAAGCTATTACCGCTTACACATGCTATGCGGGATGCCAAAGCATGTCGCAGAGACAGCCCTCCGTCGCAGATTTTTACTCGGTTGGGATTCCACCCATCAACAAGTGTTGACGGACAAAACGGATCTCCATACACCCGCTAAACCTGTTTAATGGATGAGATCGTGAAGATCTTGAGAAGCCAGCACATCTACACAAAGCCCCCGCCCTTCTCGCTACTCTGGCACAGGAAGTATACGGGTTCGTAGAGAACGTGTCAACGGAAACCTCATAACATGATGTTATGTAAACTGGGACAAGTGAAAACCTGCCAAGATTGGGACACTTTGTATACCTGCACAGCGTTATTTGGTCCACTACAGGGATACAGCCCCCCAATATCCCTTTCACAGGATTTCCCCCACGCGACGCTTTTATTTGGCAGACAGGACCCTATTAAGGGGCGCCGCTTGGAAGCCTTACTTCAGTCACTGACAGACATGAAGTCTGATGAGACAGTTTCGTCTCTCAGCAGTAAATATGTGTTGGGAATTATAGGAGAAAGGTTGAAACTAGGATGGGACCCTAGCAACGACCAACTTTAAGCACCGAGCCACGCGCGCACCATAGCACGCTAAACGATACAGGAAAGTCGCGAAAGAACGAAGAGAATTGGAAAGCAGGTGAGAAAGTTTTGGTGTTATCCCACCCAGAAACAACTACAAACTACGTATCTCGGATGGCACGGGGCCGTTTACCGTCCTTAAAAACGATTTCTAAGGCTAACTACCAGATCTCTCTGAAAGGAAAGGAGAAGGTCTTTTCATGTAAATTTGTTAAAGAAATACTTGGAAAGGACCAGTGCCAACCTCCCGAACATCTCATGACGTGCGCCAAAAAAACTGACGAAGATGACGATAGTTGCAGGGAAATTCCACTGCAAACTACACACGGAAATCTTTCAAAAAATGTCAAAAGCGGAGGGACACTCTTTCTACAAGCGCGCTGACGGAAGACACATTCCAAGAGAAAAATGTGGGAGCAGAACTACATGGAGGAGGAAACCTGGGACAGAGATGGCGAGGGGGAAGGACGAGAGGGAAGATGACAATCATCCCAGACTCACCACTGATATAGGAAATCCTAATTCCACATACGTGGACATGGAATAATTCCATTATCTTAAGCGGGGGTACGTATGTGGTAGAATTATGGAAATACATGTCTATATTCTATTTTCATTTTCCTCATTTCTCTTATACTCGACTTGTTACCTACAGATATTTTTCTGTTAACTTTTTTACTTTTCCACAACAAAGCTATCTTTTTTGCCCATTTTTCTTCTAATTTAGCACGCGCAGTTTTGGACTGTGCGCTAAATCTCTTTGATGTTGAGTTTACGAGTAGACCGGAATTAGCACGCGAGTTGTTTTTATGTTAATTGTAAGACGCCAGAGATCTAGAATCGACGTAACAGTGACCCGAAAACAGAGGAGAGTGTCGTTAAGTCCTTAACGAAAATCTTCGTTAAGTTCTGGGTGATCAGGGGAAATAAGTCAGAGACAATTGCTATTTATCTTCCTCTGAATCTGCTTGCTTGTAAGTAATAATTCTCGATGAGTAAATTTGATATAATCAAGACTTTGACCGGACCGCTGGGCCATGATGGGGGCCATTTGAATCGCGAATCCGGTGTAAAGGTCTGGAATTTGGTCTCAGCGTGAGAAATGCGCATCGGTATTTTGTAGGAAAAAGAGTTAAGGAAGATGTAGATTTTCCAAGGTTGCTACATCTGGCAAATTGAGTCTGTTCTTCAGGTTCTTAGACGTTAATTATTTCTTTCATCCGTGATGATATAGTGTGAAATAATATAGATAATATATATCATATATATATAGTTTATATTATATATATTTTATTATCATATATATATATATATATATATATAATATATAAAATATTATACTAGATTTTTAACTACTCCTAAATTCTATCCCAACCGTACCGCCAAAAAACTAGAACCTTCTAGCTTGCGAGTCCTAGATCTCTGTGTTATAGAGTATCTATTTAGTTAGTCGAATTGAACGAGAGTTTCTACTTCTGCGCTGTGGTAAATTATATATATCCTAGTAGTGTTTGTGAGTGATTTAAGTTGGTGATCGCCTTATTTTATTTCACTAGTTAATTTCTGTGTAGAGAGATTAAATGACTAATTCAGTTATAATCTCTAAAGTTATCTGCGTTACAGTGGAAAGTACGTATGGCCCAAACGTAATATTTAATCTTAGTATACGAGCCGGATTTAGAAAGGCCGATGATCGATTTTCCCGTCAATAACGAATAATGTATAGGTGAATGCATGTTTTAAACCACTGAACACCACAATTTAGTTACGTGGGCATTGAGTATAGGGGCGTTTCATTTCTTCACATCTTTGAGTATATAACACTTTATGTTATCTTTATAATTAAAATCTATTTAGTGCACGATCGATCATCAGCCTTTCTAAAAAGGCAGCCGTCTATACTAAGCGTTAAGAATAAATAGGTAACTGGGTATTACAGAATATCCAGATTTCTTTCTGAAGGTCATATATACTTCGCCTGTGGTGGCGATACTGAAAATATCATTTGACATTTCCCATATAAACGACCATTTGTGTTGTGAAGGAGAGTTTTATCCTAAACCGATTTATGTACCTGACATTCAAAACTTAACGTGTGAAGTTCACAAGCTATTGTAACCCTGTGAACCATTAGATTATCTCATAAGTACTTTATCCTATACTGGACAATAATTGAAGTGACCTTCATCAGCCTCACCTATTTACAAACAGTGAGACAAGCGTTTCCCAAACATTTGATTAATTAGTCTTTGGGATGAGAAACTGGGGTTTGACTCAGCCGTTAAAAACTCAAACTTGGATGAGATGTGAGTGACTGAAAAAATATTTGTTCCGCAGATGTTATGAAAAGCAACGGATTAGGTAAGAGTGCGCCATGTTTTCTGTGATCACAAGCTGTCAGAGCGAGAGAATAACAGGGATGGTAATAATTCGTTTATGATTTTCTAACCCATGTAATAACTTTTGTATTTTCTCTTGTATGCAACGTTTTTTGCTAACTGCTGTTTTCCTCTTAGGATAGGCCCCCCCCATTAATATTATATAAACTCTGTTCTTTCCTGATGAGAGGGAATAACCTTGGACCTTAGCGTATAAATCTGTGACTCTTTGGGGCTATAACTTCTCTTATAACAGGATCTTGGCAACATATAGGGAAAGGATTACAACTCTATGAGTCTATCTCTTTAATTGATTCTTAACCTTGTTTATTGTATTTGATTTGATATTCAATATTGTCGATGTAAAGTTTCCCTTTTTTATGATAAAATTAAAAATTTACATAAATTCTATCTACGTGTGGCGGTCAGCTTGTTCTCATAAAAAGATCCCTGTTTCATATCGATACTTAGTTTTCACGTATGGTGCGTCTAATCTCGTCGTCAACTTTATCTGTGTATGTGTATATGTGAGTGGTTCTCCCCTCTCCCACTATATAAATATATATTTATATAGGAAACTGTCTGATCTGAACTCACAGTCGTAATCGATAGGGCGGGTTTGATTACACTGGTATACACACATTTTGGTGCCTTAAATTTTATAGCTGTTCTTTGGTAATTTTGGGTTGCTGTTTCCAAAAATGTAATCAGATTTTTTCTATCAGCTCTAGTTTTTGAGATAACTAAGAATGACCATATTAGTAGGGCAATTGTTATGTACAATCCTAGAGTTAGGTGCTAATCAGTGGCATTTTGACTTTAGTCTGCATTCATATTATATGTAATTACTGTGCATATATTACCAAAAATGTAATAAAACTTTATCACTAGCACTTGTTTAGTCAACACGCAAAAAGGATCTTTTCGAGGACTTCCTGGAATGTGATATGCCCGGACAGTCACGCTTAAGGATCCAACAGTAATCTGCCATCATGTGGGCATCCCAAAGTCCCTGGTATCTCTCTTCCGTTGTTTTTTATATCTGGTGAAATCTTTCACCTTGCTCCCTCACTAAAGTCGCCAAGATTTCCGGAAATAAATGTAAATGGTTTTCTATGGAGGTAGTGCAATTTTATGCTCATGTTGCATCCAAGTTGACAAAAACTCGATAGCATGTTTCCAACTAATTCAGAATAATTGTCTGCTTTAAAGTTACCCAGAAAGTTTTGCACAACTAAAACAAATGATGACCAGGCTGTGGACTCTGTTTTGTTCATGGAATCAATAAAATTTGGATCGTTTATTAACTTTTTAATTTGAGGTCCATCAAAAAATTCCAGCTTTAAGTTTGTCTATGCTCAATTCTGGAAACTTTCTGCATAAGTAATTAAAACAGGTACCATCTTTGTTCAGTGCCTTAACAAATTTGCACTTCATCAAGCCAAGCTCTTTTATGGTAATGGTGGCAGTAGAACTCTTTTTCGATCAATGAGAGGCTTATTGACAATATTTTTTTCTCCAATTTTAAATTCATCCCTCAACGGCCACTGTTTCTTTGTCCAGTGCATATCTTTTGCCCTGCTATCACACAAACATATAAAGCATGGATATTTGGTGAATCCCATTTGCTGGCCAAGCAAGAAGTCCATCATTTTAAGATCTACACAAACCATCCAGTTATGTTCTAAATACTTCAATTTTTCCAGAACTGTGCTTATTGTAGCATACTCCTCCTTCATTGTAGTAGAATGAGCAATTGGAATTGAGCCATATTTGTTACTATTGTGTAAGAGAACACCCTTCAAACTTCTTTTAGAGCTGTCAATGAAAAGTCGCCACTCATCTGGTGTATAACTTACACCCATTTTGTTAACAAGACCTCCTACATTAGTACAAAACACAAGGTTGTTTTCTTTACAAAAGAATGGAATAAAACCTTGCTCTCTGCTGCGATAAAATGTAACCTTTGTTTCAGCAGTCAGTAATTTTTTTTCTTTCAATCTTGAAGCCAAAAGTTCTGAAGATTCCTTTGGAGAGATATAGAGATCTCGGATTAGATCATTTAGTTCAAGCTGGTCGAAGCGTTGAGCATCTGAAATCATCTTCGAAATCACTATCACTGTCACTTGTCGTTCCACATGCCACTGCTGTCTCATCTTCTAGCAGGGAATCCGAAATCTGACTGAAAGTTGGAATTGGTATGTCATCTCCGTGTGGAACAGGTTGCCTAGCAGAATCTAAATCTGGATATTTCCACTTTTTGTGATTTTTTCCATTAATTTCCTTAATATTCACAACACAGAAATAACAGTCATCATAGTGGTTCTTGGGCTCTCTAAAACCTTTGGAATTCCAAATTTTAAACATTTTCTTTTCCCACAAGTCCACTGTCGCAGGTGTTCAACACATGTTTTGCAAACAATATGAGGAGCCCAAGACTTGTCCTGGTCACCTAGTTTTACTTTAAAGTAAGCAAAGTATGCCTTTTTTCACAAAAACAGTAATATGCTTCCTATGTTCTTCTTTGAAAGTGTACTCTCCACAAATATAACAAAATAAATGCGGTAAAAGAAAACATGCTCTTCTTGAAGATGATGCCATTCTCTGTTAGAAGTGTAATAAAATAAGTAGCATACTAACATGCATGCAGTGGCTTAAAATCTTAAAAAGGCAATTCTGGGAAGATTCTTGGAAAACTGAAACTGAGAGTAAACAAGCAGTTTTCTTTTGTAAAGGACTAGACAGCAATAGTTTTTTTTTACATAGCTTTATATAGAAAATATTGTAATAATACAGGGTGACCCAAAAAAAACGGGCCCACGCGCACACAAAAAGTGCGCGCGCGGGCCCGTTTTATTTGGGTCACCATGTATTAATGAAATACAAAAATGTCTGTATCTCAAAAACTAGAGCTGCTACAGACAAGTAAATGTGATATTTGGATTGAGCAGGCCTCATTCATGTACAATCAAGAGTAAAATGTTTGGCACCAAAAAAAAATTTTTTTTGTAGGGCTGTGTTATCTATCAAATCCAGGGACAGATTTTACCTTTCACCATTTCACTTGTGAAATTCTATTTCTTTACCGTATCTCCCACTGAGCTATCACCTGTTCTAGTCCTATTCAGTCCTATTCAGGAGGGACCAAAAGTGATTATAATTACCCTATCGAAAATATACGACAAACATGTATGAGACTCCTAATTTATCGCATTTTGCACTTCTGCAACAAACGTCTCCAGATAAATATGATGCATGTTATGTCTTTGCTGTCATTTCACACCAAGAGCTGTTATGTCTCACACTTGTGTTTCGTTACGTTCTATGTTTGTTTTGTTTTTCTTTCGGTGACGTTAAAGAATGCCATGTTATGACGACAGATATGAGTTTACTACATTATATCTGAATGTGTCAAAGGTCACATTATGTACGTACGTAAAGTTCCCGGGGTCTATGTAGAGACAAAGAACGGTCCGTAAGGAGCGCAAAGAAATATAACGATGGTGAAGATGATAACTTGTTTCTATGTACCGCACATTGCTGTGTACTTTAGTCTAGTCAGAATCTCAGTGCATCTAAGAGTAAAGCTGCACTGGAGAAGAAAATCCGTACCCTGTAAACATATTCACGTGCAGTTGATTAAAGGAGGGGTCAAGGGTCGCTGTGTTCACGACAGGAGGCAAATAGTCCAGGGGGGAAAAAACGCACACGAAATAAAATTAGGGTGGGAGGATGGGGGTTTTCCAAAGTGAGGATGGAATGAAAACGACTGGCGTCTCAAGGGGTAGCGTGTATAATGAGCATCGGAAGTCAGCCTTAATCAGATAAGATGGAGTGGCAGAAAGTTCGCGCTGGGAAAAACTCAGGTACTATATCTTCATCTGTTTCAGCAGGCATATCCTCTAGTAGGTGCGGAATGGAAGACAAGCTAGGACCAGTGTTTGTTTACTGAGCTAATGTATACCAGCGGAACCTCTCATTCCAGTCTGCACGCGTATTTTAATGCTTTAAGAACTGCTGTGTGGGATTAAGGACTAAAGTAAAGAACCTGAATGAAAGAGAGATTTACAAGTTTTCTTGCATCAGCCAACTAGGGCAGTTTGTGTATTTTTACCTCGGGGTTTTGTCAAAGTCAGTAAAGGTAAGTTTGGTTGTATTTTTTGTTTCTTAGGAAAATATAGCAACAGAAAAGAACAGTTATTATTATTGTTTGAATTAGGTCGGAGCTTTGTTAAAGTAACGTTAAGTTTGTTTGTTTTTTTTTTGTTAATTTTTTTTTTTTTTTGGGGGGGGGGGGGGGGGGGGGGGAGAGAGAGAGAGAGAGAAAGAAGAGAAAATATAACAACAGACAAAAACTGTTGGCGTTTTTGTTGTTGTTATTATTAGTATTGTTATTATTATTTGAATTAATGTTGTAGTTTCGTTAAAGTCAATTCCGGTTTAACCTTTTTCTTCCTAGACATTATAGAATCAGACAAAAACTGTTGTTCTTTTTACTAGTATTATTATTATTATTATTAGAAATTAGGTCGGAGTTTTGTTAAAGACAGTAAATATTGAACTTTATTTTCCCCTAGACATTATAAAATCAGATAAGAACTGTTATTGTTATTATTTGCAACAAAAGTAGGTATTAAAAGCATCTAATTGCTGGGAATCACAATTATGATGAACCACTGACTTAACGCCTGCACAGAAAAAGACCATTTTACACATCGCATGAGTGACGCGACTAAACACCGAAATATTTTTTTTTAATTAAATTTTTCTCGTTTGGCGAGGCGCGTCCCCTTGAACCTAGTAGGTTATACAGTGTGTCCATAAAAGATTGTACCTTTTTCAAAAAAAAAATTATTCTCGACCCCATGCTTTCTCGAGGATGCTTTCTATCACAAAAGTAAGATAATCTCTGCACGTTTTTAAGCATACCTTACAAAGGCTCAATATGTGCACCCTTCGTGACGTGATAGATATCTAGTCGATAGTCCATTTCTTTTTTCCGCAAAGAAAAATGGCACGTACAGGTCAAGTACGTGAAAAAAAATAAGAAATAGGTACTTTCTTTAATGGACACCCTGTATTTCGGCACCTTTCCAAAAGTAAAAGACCTTTTGATCTGTTTGTGTTAGTTAGAACCGAAAAAAAAAAAACTTTCTTGCATATGTTGGAGATGAAATACTGGTAGCTGAAAAGGAACAGAAATGCTAGTGCAAATGGAACAAACAATAATAATAGTGGTTAATAGCGAATTAACCATGTCAACAAACGAAGTCACTACTATGGATTACATAAAGAAAAAGAAAACCAGTGTATGAAGGGTGGCGGCACGCTCCGCTGCAGAACTGAAGCACCTATAAAAGTTTAAGGATTAAATATTCACATTTATTCTTCCATTCCAAATCTCAGTTTCTTCTTCTTCTTCTTCGTACACTCTCAAACGTCCACTTGAATGTTCTCAAATAAAGCAGTAGTCAGTTTGAGGCTATTAGAATCCCCGTAAAGCTTTTCCACGAAAGGAGCTGGCGTCGGCCATATGCGCTTTCTCTGTACCACATATAAGGGGCAACTTTGAAGCAGATGTTCAGCAGTCATTTTATCAGTGCTACAGTTACACTGATCGGTAGTTCCTATCTTTAGCTTGTTGAATAGATGGTATCTCAATCTGTTGTGGCCAGTGCGGAGTCTGAAGATTTCCACCTGTTCTCCTCTGTTGAGCTGGTAGTAAGCATCATTCTGTGTATGACTTGGATGTTCTACATTCCATTTGTTTCTGTATCTGATTCTGATAATACTCTTTGCCTCCTCGAAAGTTATGCTTGCATCAGGCTGAGGTTGATGTGAACCTTCTTTTGCCATTCTGTCAGCCTCTTCATTGCCGGTGATGTTACAATGAGATGGGATCCATTGGATCACAACACTTTTGAATCGTTGACAAAGTTTGTGGAGCACTATTCTGAGGTCATCAAGGTCTGTATTATTTTGGCTTTTCAACGTTGCAATTACTGACTGTGCATCAGTTAAGAAAGCAATTTGTCTCTCTGTGCTTTATTTTGTCAATATAACCTCTGCTGCAGTTTTCAAGGCCTTTGCCTCTGTTCTGAAGTTACTTGAGAATTGTCCTGTTGCCACTGACAGCCTTTTTTCTGCACTAGTGCTTAAGGTCAGAAAGACACCCTCATCTCCAATTTATGTTGCATTTGTTGCTGATCCATCTGTGTATGCATGGGTCCAGGTGTTGCGTGGATAATGTTTCTCTATGTATTTTGTCGCTATGGATTTTATATCTGTTGCAGTTTGGCTCTTTTTTCTTTCAATTCCAGGAATGTTTTCTATCATTTCAGGGAAATGATTTTGTTTTCCGAACTGGAAGCTTGTGTGCAGTGTAGATGGGTTTAATAGTGGATATTTCATTTATGGAAACTGCTCTCATCTGTGGTTTGGTTGATTCTACAAAGTTGCTTCGTTTGAGTCTGTGCCTTCTAAGAGCATTCATTCTATGGCACATTGGGTGGTGTGGTGAAGTGGGATGTTATAAATATTTATAGGGGATTTAGTGTACTGACTGAGATCAGCTGTGAAGGTATCTATATCTATTAAGAGTAGTGTATTATAGATAACCTTACTTGCTACCACATATCTATATATCTCAGTCAGAATTATTCTGGAATAGTGTGATGACTACGTTATGTGTCTAGGGTATGTGTATGATGAAGTGTAAGTCACAACAACAGACAGATAAACAATTTAATTTAATCCACTACTCTTGACAACACTGTGACACTCACATACATATAACACTCTATGAGAATATCTTAAGGAGTCACTGATAACTTTTCAAATAACAATATGTATTCATGGTTATCATAAAGGTATATGTGTCCTGATTCAAATACAAAGGAACCAGGAATCACAATCAATTTTAATTACAAGTATATGTACAGACTTTATCAATGTGAATATTGTAGTGACATATATTATTAAAAATATCCTATGTGTGTCAGTTGTGTAGTGGTAATATGAGGTAATACTGGTTTTGTTTTGTTCAAGCTCTGTTGGTATTTGTCATCATGACTTCAATAGTTTGTCTTTTGGGACTAGTATTGGAGATGTTCTCAGTTCCTGATATTAAGACAATTAAATTCCCCTCTGAATGTTATTTTTACAAAGTTATTTCAAGATGAGGGGACATAATGTTGAGCTCAGCTGGCCAAATCAGATTATCTTGCGTGATGGCGGCAGGGAAGGACTCCTCTGCTCGAATTCTCCTCTGGGCTCTGGAGACACCTCACTGATAGCTAAATGGACCAAGGAGTATGCTGTCCGACTCTGGATTCAGCAAAGCTCTGACCAGGTGCTGCTCAGTACCATCAAGACCACGGTCCCTGAAACCAAGAAGGATGTACCTTCTACTTCATAACTAATTGATACTCTAGTTCTACACTGAGCACAATACAACACAAACATTGAGTTCAGAGCGTTAGGCCAACTGTCAGCTTCATCTGAAATACTTTATACCAGCATTACCCTCCTTAATGGTCACTACGCCTCTGCACTTCCAGCATTATTTCTGTCAAATCAATCATCCAGGTGTCAGTGTACTATTTGGCCATTCCATGCCGTTTTACTTCCCTCCGACACCCTCTGTTCAGGCTGGAGCATTATAGGCTTTAACTCCTGTTTGCCACTGAACTACACATATATATACAGGCATAAATTAACAATTTACATTCAATTTTCATTAAAAGATACTGAATGGTTCAAGCTTACCACAATTTCATGGAAATAAACACAGATACGTTGATTAGCAATGAATTCTGGCACAATTACTGGCACAAATTCCCATCTGCTTATGTTCCAGGCTTTTATTTAACACAAATATGAGCTGGCTTCAACGCACTGTTGCTTTATCAAGATTATTTGCACTAGTGGTCTCGAACTAACGCTCCTAAGTGAGTATATCAGCGAGTCTAGCCAATGAGGCCACGTTTCGACAAGTGTTTGAAAAAATGTTACCTTTTCACGTCTCCCCTAACAACGAAAGATAGTATTTATAGCCCGACCAATCGTGGTTAGTCTTTCATTTGTTGCGCTCCAATCAATTTGGAGTTTACATGGTAGGCTAATTCTGTAACGTAAGATTTTTTTCAAACACGTTATAAAAAAATTTTATGAGCAGAAATGATTCCATGCTGTCAGGCATCCCCACTATTTTATTTTGGGTATAATTTATTAATTCCTGGACTATTTGCGTAACGTTTTACATATTCTTTGTCAGCAAGCCCTAAGGAACCCAAATATCCAAATTTAAAAGAGCTACGTGGCTGCGTTCAAAATATGTATTTTCTACCTCCTGTTTCGAAGATGTGCTGTCTGGGTACTGTTATGTTTTCAACCGTAAACCCATCTATTGTTATCTTTCCTAATAAGCGTTTTTTATGATTTTACAACCTAACTCTGGGATGGGTAATGTATTTTATCACTGTCCGTCTGAAAAAAAGTTAGTGCATGTAGTCTTACACGCGTGATGGCAGCATTTGTGTATCGCGCGACGCGGGTTGGGGGTGGCATTAATAGCGAGACGCGTGTTTAATTTTGCATGCGTTCGGCTTTATTCGCCCCTCTCTCTTCTCGCTATCCTTTAGTCCATCTGTCTTTTGATCTTGGTAACATAGTGTAGAAAAAGACATGAATGGAATTTAAAATTTAGGTCAACTTGCATATTTCAAGGTTTTTCTTAGAAAGGCAGCACATTTTATTGTGTGTTTGGGAAACGCGTGTATGTTGCAGAAGGCCGTTAATATCAACGTGAAAGCGTTACAATTTGCCGACGAAGTAGAAAACAAGGGGGAATTTCGAGTACCTTCTTTGTGACAGCACTGTTATTTACCATTGCTCTTTTCTTTTATTTATTATATGTATTTATTAGGCTTTATATTTACTTGATAATTTATATATGTGGATTAGAATATTCCACGACACCTCCCCTCTTAAAACAGACATTATATGTCAGTCCTTTATTCTATATTCACATAGAGAAATTTATTATTATTTCTGGGGTTTACGGTGATTCTCATCACACGGATGGCGGCTTAAAAAATCCGCTCCCAAATTGGTTTTTTTTCCAGATATATACTCAATGCTAAAATTATATGGAGCCAGAAGTAAAGACCATCGGAGTAACCTAGAGTTCTCATGCTTAGCCTGTGCTAGAAACGATAAAGGTTTGTGGTCTGTTTGCAACTTAAATGCCTTCCCATATAGATAAATATTGAATTTCTTTATCGCCCATATTACTGCAAGACATTCCTTTTTCGCTAGTTGAGTAGTTGATTTCAGCTTTATTCAACTTTCTGCTAGCATATGCCACTGGGCTTAATTCCCCATCCAATGCATCTGATTTCTGTAGTAGAGTTGCTCCTAGCCCAATATTACTTGCATCCGTCCTTACAATGAATTCTTGACTTAAGTCAGGTAATTTCAAAATGGGTTTACTTGTGAGCTTTTCCTTCAATTCTTGGTAAGTCATTTCACATTGTGGTGTCCATGTAATGCGATCTGGATGTCCTTTACGTGTCAATTCAGTTAACGGTGCACATATGGAATTAAAGTTTTTGATATACTTCTGGTAGAAACCACATAATGAGACAAAGGATCTCACGTCCTTCTTGGTTTGTGGTCTCGGGGCTTTCTGTAGTTTCTCTAAATTCTTTGGGTCAGGGGTCATGTTTCCCTGATAAACTGTGTGTCCCAAAAATTCCAATTCTTTACATCCAACGCAACATTTGGTTGGTCGGGCTGTTAAATTTGCCTCCGTAAGTCGATCAAACAGCATGTTCAGAGAGTCAATGTGTTCCTCAAATGTTTCTGTTGCTATAAGGATATCATCCATAAAATTTGTTATACAGGGATTATTCAGAGGATCCAATAATTTTCTCATCATTCTAGAGAAGACACTAGGCGCATTCTTCAATCCAAATGGCAATCTATTAAACTCATAGTGTCCTTCTGAGGTACTAAAAGCTAGGTATGGTCTAACCTCAGGCTTTACTGGAATCTGATAGTATCCTTTACTCAGATCCACTTTTGAGAAATATTTAGCTTTATTTAGTCTGGCAAACAGCTGATTTGTATCCGGCAATGGATCCACCTGTCCTTCTGTAATAGCATTCAGTCTCCTGTAATCTATACAGAGTCTATGTTCTCCAGAGGGCTTCCTTAAGAGTACAACACCGGAACTATACGAGGATTCACTGTGCGAAATAATTCCTTCCTTCAACAGATAGTCTATCTCTTCCTTCAAAGCTTTCTCCTTAGCAAACGGAATCGAATATGGTTTCATACAGACAGGTGTGGAGTCTATTAGTTTCATATCATATTCCAATAGGTTTGTATGCCCTGGTCGGTCTGTTAACACCTCTGCATGATTATTTAGAACCTGTTGCACTCTCTCTTTCTGAGTTTTCGTTAAATGTGTACTGATTTTCACCTGTGCTGCTGTCTCACAGGGGTGTAATGGATATTCAAATGATGAAAGTGGTTCCTTTTTCATCTCCATGGCGATGGACAAGGTCAACAAGTGTGTCTCTTCCTGATGTTCTCTTTCCAAATATTTCTTCAGGAGATTCACATGATAGATTTTTTCTTTCCCCTTCTTATCTATCTTATAATTTGTTTCTAGACACCTTCTCTAGAACTGTATATGGACCCTGCCATCCAATTTGTAACTTATTCTGACTCCCCCCCCCCGGCAAAAGACGCAGTACTTTCTGTCCCACAGCCAGTTTTCTGTCTTTCGCCCCCCTGTTATAATAGGCAGCATGTTTCTTCCTGGCTTGTTTCAAATTTTCATTGGCAAGTTTCCAGCCAGTTTTTAACCGAGTGGTCAGCTCATTCACATATTGGTATGAAGATGTAATGTTTTCCTCTGCCTTTTCATCAGTCCACGTTCTTAACAAAGCTACATGTGGACCTTTAATTGTGTGGACCTATTTGTCCATGCACCGGTATGGTCTCTTCCACTCGAAGCTTTATAGTGATGATTTTTCCTCCCAGAATTATCATTCACAAAACGCCCGCTACCAATTTTTCTTTTGGGGCTTTCTCCCCACTTAAAATTCTTGATGAGAGATTTCCTCTCTACATCCTCTTCCTCCAGTTTGTTTAAGTCCGATTGAGGGATTTTCGGCTTATCCTGGGGTAAGACATCTTTTTGCACTCTCCGCATAGTGGCCATTGTAAAACAGTTAAGTGAAGCTTGTCCGTGAAAAGGGGCTTCCCATTCCATTTGGTCCACTTTATCAAATCTATATTTCTTTTTATTATCAGGCCTAATTTTGCCCCGGGGCGTGTCCAGGTCCTGATCCATGTTCCCACTTGTGGGTGTTCCCTCATGTGCTATGCTACACCTTTCTACAAAATTCTCAATGTCCCATCTTGCTTTGGGCCAATAATAATTGTGAGCCACCTTTTGAATGATGGTACCTATCTTCTCATGGTCCCCATCTGGTTTCACATGTAGGCTCCTTATTAAGTCTGCCCTATATCTTTTTGGAAGAACCAGCTGTCCGTGACCTTTGGATCTAGCTCCAGTCTTCCTATACATCAACTTTTTTTTCATGTAAAAATCTCCCTTGCCTGGAGTTGTATGACAAGTTGACAATTTCCTGAAACAAGGCTTGAGTGTTTTATCCCCAGCCTGTGCCTTCCTCATCTCTTCTGGAGTGGTATCTAACATAATATCCTCCTCCTGTCTTGAGGTCGACCTGACCTGAAGGGTTGCCATATACACAGGTTTCCTTCTGCAACGGTCAGTGTCATGATTGTCCATCTGACAATTCTTACACCACCTTTTTCTTTGGTTGAAAGATTTTCTTTCATCATATTTCCTTTCATCGAATTGTGGGAATTTATTTTTATTTTCATACCGTGGCCTATCAAATTGGTGCTTAATTTTGTTTTGATCTCTAGGATCAAATTTATTAAAGTTCTGTGGTGCCCTAAAGTTATCCACCTGTTTCTTTTTATTACCTGTTACCTCTGCTTGAGCTGCTTGATACCTTTCAGCAACATTTAGCAACTCATCCAGCCTCTCTGCACCTTGTTCCATGAGAAACTTTCTCAGGTCTGGAGCCATGGACTCTCTTAGTTGCTCTATAAGGACCATTTCCTTAAGATCTTGGGTTTTCCCCAGAGAAGTCCATTTCTCCAAGTATGTCTCTATTCGTGCAGAGAACTGGTGATAGGTTTCACCTGACAGTAGTTTAGCATTCCTAAATTTTTTCCTATAAAATTCTGCATTCTTTTCATATCTTAACAAAAGAGCCTGCTTTAGCATGTCATAATTTTCCTGATCACCTCTGCTCATTTTTGCAAAAACTTCGAAAGCTGCCCCACGAAGTCCCCTGAGATAACTTTAAGCTCCACCTTTCTCTCTCTAACCCATACGTGGTAGCTAATAGTTCATACCTATTTAGGTAGCTCTCAATATCATCGTCTTTCTCAACAAAATGATCTAAATGAAAATTCATAGCTGAGGTTGAGGCTCCTTGGAGTAAGTATAAGCATCAGAGGCAAAGGGACTGGCACCATTTTCAGGAGCATGGCCTTGAAACTCAAACTCCCTTAGTCGTAACTCATGTTCCCTTTGTAATCTTTTATCTTCTGCTTCCCTTTCTGCAGCTATTTTCCTCTCTTCCCTTTCTGCAGCTAATTTCTTCTCTTCTCTTTCTGCAGCTAATTTCTTCTCTTCTCTTTCTGCAGCTAATTTCTTCTCTTCTCTTTCTGCAGCTAATCTTTTGTCTTCTCTTTCTGCTTCCAATTTCTTAGCCTCAGCCTCAATCTGCAACCTCTTAATTTCCCTTTCAGCCTCTAACCTTCTTTCGGCTTCAAACCTTCTTTCTTCGCGTTCAATAAATTTGTCACATTCCGTGGTGACATAGGCAACCATAACTTGCCCATCTAATCCTAACTCTTTTGCAGTCTGAACAGCAGCAGATCGAAACTTGGCCAGGTCCGCCATTGTCTATCAGGTAAATTTCTACAATGTCTAACCAACAATTTAATCTCTAAATATATCTAATGGACAACACAGGCACCGTGAGCTCAACCTTATTTAATTCCACCCAAGGATACCTTTTAATTCTTATATTCCCTGAAGTGAATTACCCCCAATATTTTTAATAGGGAAAGATTCAAAATCCCAAGAGCGAGACCCCAATATATGTGGTGAAGTGGGATGTTATAAATATTTATAGGGGACTTAGTGTACTGACTGAGATCAGCAGTGAAGGTATCTATATCTATTAAGAGTAGTGTATTATAGATAACCTTACTTGCTACCACATATCTATATATCTCAGTCAGAATTATTCTGGAATAGTGTGATGACTACGTTATGTGTCTAGGGTATGTGTATGATGAAGTGTAAGTCACAACAACAGACAGATAAACAATTTAATTTAATCCACTACTCTTGACAACACTGTGACACTCACATACATATAACACTCTATGAGAATATCTTAAGGAGTCACTGATAACTTTTCAAATAACAATATGTATTCATGGTTATCATAAAGGTATATGTGTCCTGATTCAAATACAAAGGAACCAGGAATCACAATCAATTTTAATTACAAGTATATGTACAGACTTTATCAATATGAATATTGTAGTGACATATATTATTAAAAATATCCTATGTGTGTCAGTTGTGTAGTGGTAATATGAGGTAATACTGGTTTTGTTTTGTTCAAGCTCTGTTGGTATTTGTCATCATGACTTCAATAGTTTGTCTTTTGGGACTAGTATTGGAGATGTTCTCAGTTCCTGATATTAAGACAATTAAATTCCCCTCTGAATGTTATTTTTACAAAGTTATTTCAAGATGAGGGGACATAATGTTGAGCTCAGCTGGCCAAATCAGCTTATCTTGCGTGATGGCGGCAGGGAAGGACTCCTCTGCTCGAATTCTCCTCTGGGCTCTGGAGACACCTCACTGATAGCTAAATGGACCAAGGAGTATGCTGTCCGACTCTGGATTCAGCAAAGCTCTGACCAGGTGCTGCTCAGTACCATCAAGACCACGGTCCCTGTAACCAAGAAGGATGTACCTTCTACTTCATAACTAATTGATACTCTAGTTCTACACTGAGCACAATACAACACAAACATTGAGTTCAGAGCGTTAGGCCAACTGTCAGCTTCATCTGAAATACTTTATACCAGCATTACCCTCCTTAATGGTCACTACGCCTCTGCACTTCCAGCATTATTTCTGTCTAATCAATCATCCAGGTGTCAGTGTACTATTTGGCCATTCCATGCCGTTTTACTTCCCTCCGACACCCTCTGTTCAGGCTGGAGCATTATAGGCTTTAACTCCTGTTTGCCACTGAACTACACATATATATACAGGCATAAATTAACAATTTACATTCAATTTTCATTAAAAGATACTGAATGGTTCAAGCTTACCACAATTTCATGGAAATAAACACAGATACGTTGATTAGCAATGAATTCTGGCACAATTACTGGCACAAATTCCCATCTGCTTATGTTCCAGGCTTTTATTTAACACAAATATGAGCTGGCTTCAACGCACTGTTGCTTTAACAAGATTATTTTCTCTCGAACTAACGCTCCTAAGTGAGTATATCAGCGAGTCTAGCCAATGAGGCCACGTTTCGACAAGTGTTTGAAAAAAAATGTTACCTTTTCACGTCTCCCCTAACAACGAAAGATAGTATTTATAGCCCGACCAATCGTGGTTAGTCTTTCATTTGTTGCGCTCCAATCAATTTGGAGTTTACATGGTAGGCTAATTCTGTAACGTAAGATTTTTTTCAAACACGTTATAAAAAAAATTTTATGAGCAGAAATGATTCCATGCTGTCAGGCATCCCCACTATTTTATTTTGGGTATAATTTATTAATTCCTGGACTATTTGCGTAACGTTTTACATATTCTTTGTCAGCAAGCCCTAAGGAACCCAAATATCCAAATTTAAAAGAGCTACGTGGCTGCGTTCAAAATATGTATTTTCTACCTCCTGTTTCGAAGATGTGCTGTCTGGGTACTGTTATGTTTTCAACCGTAAACCCATCTATTGTTATCTTTCCTAATAAGAGCGTTTTTTATGATTTATAAACCTAACTCTGGGATGGGTAATGTATTTTATCACTGTCCGTCTGAAAAAAAGTTAGTGCATGTAGTCTTACACGCGTGATGGCAGCATTTGTGTATCGCGCGACGCGGGTTGGGGGGTGGCATTAATAGCGAGACGCGTGTTTAATTTTGCATGCGTTCGGCTTTATTCGCCCCTCTCTCTTCTCGCTATCCTTTAGTCCATCTGTCTTTTGATCTTGGTAACATAGTGTAGAAAAAGACATGAATGGAATTTAAAATTTAGGTCAACTTGCATATTTCAAGGTTTTTCTTAGAAAGGCAGCACATTTTATTGTGTGTTTGGGAAACGCGTGTATGTTGCAGAAGGCCTTTAATATCAACGTGAAAGCGTTACAATTTGCCGACGAAGTAGAAAACAAGGGGGAATTTCGAGTACCTTCTTTGTGACAGCACTGTTATTTACCATTGCTCTTTTCTTTTATTTATTATATGTATTTATTAGGCTTTATATTTACTTGATAATTTATATATGGGGATTAGAATATTCCACGACAGGTGGTCTGCTAGTCTTTTGAATTTTTCGACCTGTTGCTGAGTCCTGCAGTCTCTTCTATCCTCCATTAGCTGAAGGCATGTAATCTTTTCGAGTTCTTTTATAGGTGTTGACTTCATGCCTCCCGTTATAATTCTCATTGCTTGATTTTGGAGTCTGCTAATTTTATCAAAGTTTGTCTTAGCTGCTGTTGCCCATGCTGCTATGCCATATTCAAGTACTGGCCTCACTCGCCCTGTGTACAACGTCTTCAGCACTTTCTCATCTGCACCCCAAGTTGTTCCAGCAAGTTTTTTCATAATTGCCATTCTTTGTCTTGCTCTCATTCGATTTCTGTCAACCTGTTTTTTCCAAGTCAGACGGCGATCAAACATAATGCCTAGGTAGTTTGGATTTTCATTTAAATGAAGATTTTCTACGTTTAGCATTAGTTTGAAGCTCTGAGGTCTAGTTGAGAGGGAAAATACCTTGTACGTTGTTTTCTCTTCATTTATCTTCATGAGCCATGTTATGGCCCACTCTTCCAGTGATGTTAGTGCTTGCTGCATCAGAATCTTTGCAGTAGTGATACGCTGTTCAGAGATCCACAAGGCTAAGTCATCTGCAAAAGATGCATTGTGTGCTATTTGTTGAATATTGTCAGTTATGTCATTTATGTATGCAAGGAACAGTATAGGTGACAGGAGTCCCCCTTGTGGGACCCCCTGCTTTAATATAAACGTTTTACTAGTCTGCCCTTGCAGCTTTACTCTGGTGGTTCTATTCTCAAGGTAGTGACCAATCCATTTGTACATTCGCCCACATACACCACTTCTCCGCAGTTTGACTTTCAATCTCTCTTTCCATACTTTATCGAAAGCTTTTTCTAAATCTACCCAAACCACTAGCGTTGGTTTTTTTGTTTTTTTTTCGTGAAAGGCGTCTTCGATTTCCTGAGCTATATATGTGATTTGATCTTCAGTGGATCTGTGTTGTCTGAATCCTGCTTATTGATGGTTTAATAGGTTTTTGCTGTCCAGGTGCCACATCAGTCTGGTATTAATCATGCGCTCCATCAGTTTTCCTACACAGTTTAGTAGGCTGATTGGTCTGTAACCAATTGGTTCTTTCAGGTCCTTGTCTTTCTTTGGTATAGGTATCAGTTTAATAACACACGATTGTTAATGTGTTCAGCGGGGCCGGCCTTAGGCCGATTTAACTGATTTGACCCAAATGGGCCGCGCGCCCACATAGGGCCCCGTACTTGAGTTGCCACTTTCAGCTTTGAACACAAGAAAGGAACGCCCAATAGAATAGGTAGGATTGCAAGATCCTTTTTCAAGATAATTCACCGAAAAAAAAAGTGATGAATATAACATCTAACTCCTACTTAGTCTTCAGAAAATAAATAAATAATACACACTTAAAGATATGTTTCAGGCACTCGTGAGAAATAAAGAAGTAGATAACTAGACAACAGAAAAATAACAGACGTGAGCAGCTTACCGGAAAGTCAAACCCAGGACCTCCCGAACGGCACCGCTGCCTAGCTACGGAAGCGACTTAACCTTCACTAACGCCTGTTCAAATTAATCTCATTGTAGAGAGAGAAAGGGGGAGGGGGTTATAAATCGTAAATTCAGGAAATAGAAAGTCATTGAGTATTCTAATTCCTTGCTTTGAATGAGCGAGATACTGAAACTTCAACATTTTTTGTTATTGCTCTAAGCATAATTTTCATAGTTCTAGTCGCACTAGCGTCAGTGGATAGGATATTTCCCAAATTAAAATTTGTCATATCTTAGCTGAGGTCAAACACTCTTGCAGTATCATCAATAGAATATGATGAAGCAAAACGCTTAAACATCGAAAACATTTTGAAAGAATTTGTGGAACAAGAATGCAGGATATATTTCTAAGTACAATTTTGTTTTAATACGTTTTATATCAACATATAGTCAGTTAATGCATGTATTGTTTTATTTGTGATACAGTACAAAAGCATATATTCCTAATATCTTACTTA
Source organism: Oreohelix idahoensis (assembly GCA_024509875.1). Classification (NCBI taxonomy): domain Eukaryota; kingdom Metazoa; phylum Mollusca; class Gastropoda; order Stylommatophora; family Oreohelicidae; genus Oreohelix; species Oreohelix idahoensis. Next base: position 1,122,051 of record JAMPIV010017473.1, on the reverse strand, counting down.
AATAATTTTTTTAGTCCAGGGGGCACCACCAAAATGGTCCCAATTGGGCCCCGCAGTTACTAAGGCCGGCCCTGATGTTCAGGGCTAAAAGCGAAAACTACAGCATTTAAAGAGCCACCTTTCTATAATTTTATTACGAAGTCCGATTTTTTTTTTTTTTAACTGACTTGCATACGGCATCATATTGTCCAATACATAAATAAAATAAAGACAACTATAATAACCAGCAAAAGGAAAGAAATCTTCAGTAAATATTAATATATTTGAATGTATAATAGAAAAAAAAACATCTTTTAAATATTGCGGGCATAAAATAAAGGAAGATGTAGGTGTATCAAGTGGAAAATAGGCTTATTCAAAACTGCGTTCGCCAAAAAGAGGCACATATTATAATTCCCAAAAAAAAAAGAAAATCATAAATAAATTTAAAATGACAGTCGTCAAGTGATCTGTATTCTTGCGTGTTGTTAAAGCGTAGAAAACGAACACACAATTGACATGAAACGTGATGCCTTTGACATGTGGAAATAGTGAACAAGAATGGATCGCATTTCGATGGGGAAAAGAATTTAGTTTTATTTTCTACTTTGACTTCAAATGCGGTGTCTTTCATTTCCATTCTTTCTTCATTCCTTTTTGCCTTTCAGCTCATTGTAGAGCAGAGTTTCTTAACCGGGGTTCCACGGAACCCTACGGTTCCGCGAGAGTTCGTCGTTGGAAAAATAAATAAATGAACGTCGTTTTATGATTTTTCAATTTTGCGCATGGCGATCTTAGCGCTCGCAGTTGTGGGCAGTGACCGAGCAGCCACGTATGGCAGTGCACAGTAAAAGAGGTAAAGAATCCCGTTACAAGCCCATTGAGGCATATTGGGAATATGGTGTTAGGCCCATATTTTCTTTCCCATCGGCACACTAGGGGTGATGTGGTCAGCATCACGCCGGCCGCCTTAACCTTCCAAGAAGTTGCTCTGGTACCCAATTGAGGCTGGGTCGACCCAGGAGCTGTTTGCGGCCTAAAAATATCCCACGTCATCTGGGGATCAGTGCACAATAGGACTGTGTTTACTCTTGCGCATACTATATTTCATTGGCATCTTGTAGATTAGAAATTTGTTATAAGACTTTTAGGATAAAATACAATAAAATAAAGTACGCCATTTTTATAAAGGAATAACTGAAGTTACGTCTACCTACACTACTGACTTATATTAGAGTTTATATCCCTTGTGGGGAGGAGGAACCACACAAAAAGAATGGGTTAATAAGTTGCCCAAAATAAACAGATCCACCACACAAAATCATTCTCTGCTCAAAAGAGCATTGGCAATTTTTTATTGGATTATTATATTTACAACCTACTAATCACTCTAAGCTACCATGACCTGTAGATATAATAATTTTTATATAGAAGTTCTCTAAGATCTCTTTGAAGAGCTCCTCCAGGATAAAAAGATTGAAAAAGGCTCCCCGCAGAGCACAGGGGTTTAATAACTTGATGCCAAGATCTTCTGTATTGGGCTCTCTTTTCATGTTGTGCCCGTACTTTCTTTATTCCCCATAAATCGGCCGCCAGTTCTCTTCTTTAAATCTTTCTGAATCTCCATCTGTTTATTTGACCCAAGACCACCGGAATAAAGACTGCCTTGTGATACTATTAATTGTTTCCGCAGTGTATGTCTTACCCACCAATAAGGTGTTTTCTTCTTTGTATTTGCTGGTATTTGTATATTAATTGACATAAAAAGGATACACACTTTTGTTTTTAATGTGCATACATAAGCGGCATTGATTTCAAACGAATAATCCTAATGAATCAAATTAAGACAAGACCGCGACAGTTATGAAGAACAGTGTCCTGTCGGCATCCATCCGCTTACTCAAAAAGAAGTGTTCGGCAACACGTGTAGAAAAAGAAGTAGTTCCGTAGCAGATTCTGCTCCCTTCCCTGCCGCCTTAGCTTCCCCTAACTCAAGAGTAGAATCATGTACCCATTTACAGCTGGGTAGTCTTGAGCGTAACGCTACCAGGTGTTGAACCTGCTAACTTTGCCGTGTCCTGCAAGTGCTCTAACTGATGTACACATTGGATACTCGTCACATATAGAGGTAATTTAAAACTGCAAGGTATAATAACCCAACACTTCCGATGTAGCAACATGACGTATAGTTTTTACTATTGGAGTAAGAGGCCACCTCTCAGCTTCTTGACAAAGCGCACATTTTAGTTTCGTCTCTCTCTCTCTCTCTCTCTCTCTCTCTCTCTCTCTCTCTCTCTCTCTCTCTCTCTCTCTCTCTCTCTCTCTCTCTCTCTCTCTCTCTCTCTCTCTCTCTCTCTCTCTCTCTCTCTCTCTCTCTCTCTCTCTCCCTTTCTCTCTCTCTCTCTCTCTCTCTCTCTATCTATCTATCTATCTATCTATCTATCTATCTATCTATCTATCTATCTGTCTGTCTGTCTGTCTGTCTGTCTGTCTGTCTGTCTGTCCGTCCGTCCGCCCGTCCTTCTCTCTCTCTCTCTCTCTCTCTCTCTCTCTCTCTCTCTCTCTCTCTCTCTCTCCGTCCCTACCCATTCTCAAATTGTGATTACTTACATAATTGTCTGAAATATGTTGAATTTATCCACTTCTGTACTCCCCCCAGCCCCCGGGAAAGTTTTCTTAAATAACTTCAGCTGTTCTCTAAATGTCTTTTTGAGTGACGTGTCAATGAAGTGTAGCTAGCACCTGTCGTACCCATCTTGTTTCGAACGTCTCATCCCTAATTAACTTCCGCAGAGCTCAAAGAAATTATTAACAGAGGGCAACAACACTAAAATTGGTAACCCTTAAGCGCATCCTAAGATTTCTGAAAGAACAGCAACTTGCCATTGCATTTAGCATCAATTTCTTTTCCTCATTTTTGAAGTCTTTAATCTGATTTCCGAAGATCGGCTACCACGACAAGCATGGGAAAGAAAGAGCCAGGGATCCAGACCCCCAGGACGACCCTGGGAGGACAACATTAGACAATCTTTGAAGGACCGAGGACTAGAATGGAACCAGGCCCGGAGGAAGACAGCCGATAGGAAAGTCTGGCGCTCTCTCTTCCAAACCTCTACACCTCACGGTAGAAGGGGAACGACTAAGTAAGTAAGTAATCTGATTTCCACCAATACAGCTCCAGACACATTTTAACATTTGTCACAAAATAGATTCTGGCGACCTCTTCTCGATCTCTTCTCCACTACGGCAGTAATCAGTGACATTTGTTGTACTGACTTATTTACATGCTTTTCAGTGGTTGGCACCTTTTTCTTTCTCTGCTATGTAACAGATAGTTTGTATTTTCAAACATTCTTACACTCCTTTCAGTAATAATTCGTCTAGTCATAATGCAATGTTGCAGAGAAACCGAAAAGGGCTTTTTTTAAATCAGTATCATCCAGACATCATCGGCAACCATACGATATGGCAAGACCTCAAAACCCAGCCCCTGCAGACCCAATTAGAACAGTCTTAACTACGTTGGTTTGACCGTGTCTGCAGAATGGGAGAAGATCTGCTACCACGATAAGTTTGGAAAACTAAGAGCCAGCTAGGGCAACATTGGACAATTTCTGGAGGACAGGACTGGAGTAATGTGCTGGAAGTAAGAGGGACAATGGAGGCCATGATTGGAGTGGGTGTGCTAGGAGTGAGAGGTATCGTGGAGGACATGATTGAAGTAAATTTGCAGGAGGCGAGAGTTATGGTGGAGGACATGATTGAATTAGATGTGGACGTGAGAGGCACAATGCAAATCAAGACTTGAGTATTTACGCTTGAGATGTATAGTTGCCATTGGGGTAATCCGAGTATTAACTATGAAGGGTTGGTCCTGGTTGCTCAGATAATTATGGTGGCTCAGAAGTACCACAACCAGGTGATATGTTAAAAGTTGAGTTATATTTTTTACTCAGGCAACGCAGAGTACATATGCTAGTTGTTCGATTGTGGCTATAAACAGTCCTAGATTTTAAAAAATGAGACGGCTCGAGACTCGATTTGGGACTCGACTTGAAAGCCATTGTCTGGTTCTTGAGACTCGCCTTGAGACTTGTTGGAAAAGACTTGAAGACAGCTCTGACAATAAACTGAAGAAGGCTTATTATAGTTAATAATCAGAACAAGCTGCAATTTATTTCATCACCAAAGATTGCACTGAACGCCTCAAGTGTAAGAAGACTCAAAGACGCTTCATGCTTAATTTACTGCAGCTGCGCATGTGTAGTCTGAAATTATCGTTCACTGCCAATTGAAGCTGTCTGCAGAATGTACATGCCTGTTTGTTACCTCTGGCATTTTCATAGCTTTGCTCTGGGTTGTTTCAACAAAGTTACATTAACGGCATTGAAACCGCAGTGAGGCCTATATTTCTATGACTTAATGGAGATGTATTTTAAGTTACTGAAGATATATTTGTCATTTGCTGCTTCGCGTGTGCACACTCTCTCCCTCTCTCCCCCTCTCTTACTTTTTGCGTGTGTAAGCTCAAACTGAACAATTGGCTGAGGAAGTGTTCACGGGTGAGTTCCGTTTTTGTCCTGCAAGCAAATGACAGACACCCGAAGAGTCGTTTTGTTTTAATTTCCTAGTATATTAAAAATGTCTTCGTGCAGGTCATGGGGTTCTATGAAGAGAAAGAAAGAACAAGACTTCTGCATCCGAAGCCTTATCGTACCAGGTGACTAATATGAGGATGTGCACGAGACTGGCAACCTCATCATGTCAAACATCTTATGATAGAAACTACAACTGCAAGAGAATGTGAATGCTTGGTGCTGGCTTCCTACAAGGGGACTAGCTACAGTGAGGGCTCCATGCTCCGCAAGGTGTGCAAAGGACAATTATGATATTCAAAATGTATTGTTATAACCCCAGTTTAAACGATTTTTTTTAAGATAGGAGTTTTACCTTGTTTTGGCGAGGCGCGTCGTATTCAATCTAGACACAAGGTCCGTCGGTTATATTAGAGCGCATGTCCAAATAAAGAAGACCTTGCGGTCTAGGATGTATTATTTTTATTGATCCGTTTAGTTACTTTTTTAAATGCTTATTTTAACTCAGTAATATCAAAGTTAATATAGTTATGTATATACACTTTTAACATGTTGTACATTTGATTTATATACTATTAATTTGTTTATTATTCAGGGCAGCAATGTAAAAGGGCTAAATGCCTATTGTCTTTACCTTGTTGTGATATTGTCTTCATTCTCTCAGTTCCTATTTGAGGCACATGTGTCAACAAGCTCTCTTCAAGCTCTCCTGAACTGAATAATCAATTAAAGCTCTTTCCGTGTCTGTTGTCTTCCTTATATCTGTCTCGGCAGTAGAGCGGGTTAACAGTCGTAGCTAACAGCGCGTGAACAGATCTCTTGCCCTGCTGACGGAGCAGCGGCTAAAGACATCGGAAGTCAGTAGTGGGTAGTTACTTTGCTTGACAGGATGAGTTGTCGTGTATTTGGTGGAAGCTTGTGCTCCACGGGGGAACTGAAAGTTAATGATGAAGTCATACCTGCTCTCCAACAACTTGCGCATAACGCAGTCTTATGAAACGAAAATGCCAGATCGCATCTTTGAGAAGTCAAGCTATTCCCTCACCTGTCAGGTGTCTTTACAATACAGTAACCTTCAAACAGTTTAGATCTTAATCCCATACAATATCTGAGGGACGAGCTTGGTCGACGAGTTTATCATCATTTACTTCTCTGGTTCAGCTATTTGTCTTCCGGGCTACAGTGCTCCAAGCTTTCCACAAATAACTCGTGAACTCTACAAGGCTACGTTGCCTTGAACGCATTACTAAGAACGAGAGCCATATGAGTTATTACAACTGCTTTAGCGTAAACACTTATTATGGCAATAATTTCAGTTAACTGCCTTTAAAGACGTCATATTAGCATGTAAAACGTCCTTGCCCGCCAAATCACACAACGTCTGCTTTCTTTTCCTAAATAGAGGATCCTTTTGTAAGTTGTGTTCCACGAAGAAAAATATACCTGTAACATGACTCAAGGAAAGTGTAATTTTTGAGGAAAAGATACTTTAAAACTTGAAGGTTTGAATAGTTTCAGAGTTAATTCCACTTTCTGATTAAAACAAAAATGGTAATCCTGTAGCAAACAATGCCTCAGAGGACTGAAGTGCTAGGTCCAGCTTTTTTTATATCAGGTGGGTTGACTAGTTCCAATTTCCTTTGCTTTTGCCCTCCGTAACTCAAGAGCAGAGTTAGGTACCCTTTTACAACTGGGTAAAATAAAGCTTGTCGCGACCAGGTTTCGATCCCATAACCCGGTAATTGTACTACGAGAGGATAACGATCTGACCGTTTAGCCAGCCCGACACTACTCTTTAATAACCATACTCAAATAGAGATTGACGGCTGATCCAATTTCTCCAGATTTAAGTACACAATTATAGCACCCAAATATTTTACGAAGTTTTTTTTATGATTCATCATCATCATTTGAAATGTAGTAAGTCTATGTTATTTCCACTGTGTGCATAATTCGAAGGGTGTTTGTGTAAGAAATTCAAAATTGACGAACAGTCTCTTCTGTTACAACGCGTGTTTGTAATGCGCGAATTCGTTCATACGCGATAATTAAATTGGGGAATAAAATCACCAGACGCGAAATCGTGTTAGCGTATACACGATTTTTTGTGAGGTGACGATGCTTTGTGCTACCGAGCAACACCAGCTGATCGCAAAAAAAAAAACGCCGTCCAGCTGACAGTAGTGACCCGCGGAGGAATACACAAAACCCGTACACCTCATGCCCTACTAGTGTACATGGCGCTGTTCTCACGAGTGGTATATTTTTCTTGGTAAAGATAGTTAATACAGCATCCCAAACACAAGTAAGCGACCTGGTTATACTTCTTCTTCTTCTTCTTGCGATCGCATCTTTGATGATTACACCGTCAGACGAGTTCTCATGATGAATTCGACTGTTGTTTGAAGTTCCTCTTTAACTCCATATAGCTTTGAGTTTAGTGTTGAGTCATTGGGCCAGTATATCTTTCTTAACTGGTCATACAGAGGACAGTCCTGTAGAACATGCTCAGCAGTTTGTTCGTTTAATCCACATGTGCACAGTGGTGAACCAGACAATCGTAGCTTGTGCATGTGTTTATTCAGTTTGTTATGCCCTGTCCTGAGTCGAAAAATAGTTATCTGTCCCTGTCGGTCGAGAGTGTGATAGTCGTCTTTGGGTTGGTTCTGTTCTCTTCTGATAGTCTGGATAGCTCTCTTTTTCTCAAAGTATGTGACTTCATTATCTCCTTGTTCACATTCTCCTCCCTTTTTTGCAAGTTTATCTGCCTTTTCATTTCCGGGTACACCACAATGAGATGGTACCCACTGAAGTATGGTTCTCTTTTTGGCAGCTATCTTGTTTAGTTCATTTCTCAGATGCGGGAGTTTACCACCCTTGAGAGCTTGCAGGACAGACAGTGCATCTGTGAGGATGACTACCTGGTGGCAGTCAGAGTTGGTGTTATAAATCATATTTGCAGCTTGCTCTAGAGCTTGAACCTCAGCTGTATAGTTGGAACAGAATTTACCAGTGGGAATGTGCCTAGTCTCATAGTGGTTGTCAGGATATGAGATAAAGATACCGGCACCTCCATTCCTAACAGCATTAGTTGCTGATCCATCTGTATAGGCATGTATCCATGATTGATCGGGATAGCTTTCTTGGATCATACTCAATGTAGCAGTTCGTTTTTGCAGATCATTATACTCACATCCACTTGTGAGACCACTGACTGATGTATTAATTTGGAGGGCACTGCTGGCCTGCTCCCATGGTACAGGGTATAGGGTGGGCTTCAGTGGTGTTGTCTTCATGGATAGGTCTTCTTGGTGCTGTCTTATAAGTCTTTTCCCCCGATGCACAAAGCTGCTACGCTTTAGACGTCCCAATGCCAGATCATCTAGTCTTGCCTTCATTGGGTGCATTGGCATACTGTTGTACTTTTCCATCTGGATCATGGTTTTTGTGTCTCTTCTATGGGACAATGTCTGTAATCCAGCAACCTTCTGCATCTCTGTTATTGGTGTAGTTTTCATGGCTCCTGTAATGAGCCTGAGAGCTTGATTTTGCACCTTGTCCAAAGACTGCAGATGTGAGTTAGCAGCTGATGACCATGCTGCTGAGCTAAACTCTAAGTGTGGTCTTATTACTCCATTATAAATCTTCTTTAGATTTCGTTCATTTGCTCCCCAGTTGGTACCTGCTAATTTTCTGAGTATGCCTAGTCGTCTTCGGGCCTTTCCTTCTGCATTTTCAATATGCTTATTCCATGTAAGCCTTTGGTCAAATGTCACCCCAAGATAGGTGGGGTAGCTTTCTTCCTTGATCACGGTTGTCCCTAGGTGTATGTTAGCTGATTTGTCCTTGGGGGCGAGGGAGAACAGTGTTGTGGAGGTTTTGTCTGTGTTTATTGTGATAAGCCATTTCTCTGCCCATGACACTAGCATGTCTGCTGCCCGCTGCATTCTATAATTTGCTGTGGTGACATTTTCATCAGCGCACCAGAGTACTAGGTCATCTGCATATAAGGCAGCTTTAACTCCTGCAGGGAGATCTTTCACCAGGTCATTGATGTAAACAAGGAAGAGTGTTGGGGAAATTACTCCTCCTTGAGGTACCCCCTGATGGAGCAACACTTTTCTGCTCTGCAGACCGTCAAGAGTGACTCTAGTTCTCCTGTTATGCAAGTATGACTGGATCCATTTCATCATGTTGCCTTGGATTCCACTTCTCCTAAGTTTTGCAATGAGGCCATCTTTCCACACCTTGTCAAAGGCCTGCTTGAAGTCGACCCAGATCGTTAGGACCTTTTTCTTCTCCTGGAAGGCATCTTCTATTGCTTGAGACAAGTAAGTAACTTGGTCTTCTATACTGTAGCATTCTCTAAATCCAGCTTGTTCCGGCACCAGGATCTGCTCAGACTCTAAATACCATTTCAATCTGTGGTTGACTATTCGCTCCATAGTCTTCCCAACACAGCTTGTGAGACTGATTGGCCGGTAACTTGCAGCCTCGGTCTTACATTTCCACCTGGTTATACGAATCCAAGTCATCATCTTCATCGTCTTCCTTTACGCTCATTATGGAGCTACTACTACAGGTGGTCCCCTTGCAGGTGGTCCCCCTTGCAGGTGGTCCCCTTGCAGGAAGCCTGCATCAAGAATTAACATGCTTTACAAAAGTGGTTTATGTGGCAGTTTCTTTTATGTGATATATTTTTCCAGCCCCATTTTTTAGACCGCAAACGACTCCGTGGTCGACCCAGCCTCATGAATTGGGTACCAGAGCAACTCTGCGAAGGTTAAGGCGGCCGGCGTGATGCTGACCACATAACCTCTAGTGTGCCAATGGTCAAGAAAATATAGACCTAACACCGTATTCTCAATATGCCTCAATGGGCGTGTAACGGGATCCTTTACAGCCCCATGCATAACCTCAAATTTGAATCTTTGTACGAATTGCCTAAGGATGCAGTAGTCATTTCTGTGCCTCTTCAGAGACCCCCGTATACTACATGGGGCAAGAATCCAAGTAGTGAACAAAAAAAGAAGAGATGTTAATAATGAGGAGAAGCTTGAAATAATACCAAGTTATGAAAGAAACGAGAGCAACAGTTCTAAAGAAATGCACAATGAGCACCATCAGAGCAACGCTCCGAAAATAAAAGAAACGCCTGTATCAGGAACAATTGCTAGTGCTGCAAAGTCTATTAGAACAAGCCCTTAACAAAATATAAGAAATAGAAAGACTGTTGAGTGTGTGGATCGAAGACCAAGCAAAACAGCGATCGGGAGCAAACTTTCACACAATTAAAGAGAAAGCATTAATTAACTTAAAAAAAAATATTCAAACCATGCTGAAGAGAGCCTCCTTTTAGTACAGACAGTATATAGTTTAGTGGCGTCAAACACCGCATTTTTATTGGGGTTATTATCATTTTATTTATTTTTTTTTTTTTTTTTTTTTTTTTTTTTAAGTTTACTTCTTACGAAAATGTGCAGGTATTGAGTGTTCTGTCCCTACCCTATTTTTCCCGATAAGCCTTGTTATTTTTATTGCGCGAAATTCTACAACGCTGAGATGTTTTTTGGAACACATATGCCGCATAATAAGAGAAGTGATTGAGCTACAATTTCTAGAGCTTCAGGAACACAATTTTCGTAGCTAGAAGTTCATGAGGTTTGTTTTCAGAACAGTATGATTTATCGTCCTTTGAAATGTAATATGCGAAATTTATTTTAGCCCCTGAATAAGCTATTTCGGCATGTGCTTATGAAAGATACTCAAAAAAAAAAAAAAAAAAATGCTCACCTCATATTCTTGCTTCTCCCCTCACCCCCCTTCCCATTTAAGAAGCTATCATTATCACATTAAAATATTATGTAATTTAGATTGTGACGGTAGAGTATGCACTTGATTTTCATTCGTACTCTTACATGTGAGTTTATTTGTATCCCACCCAGAAAATATCACCTGCTTTATGAATTGATCGCGTATTTTACCGCACTAATTTACTTTCTCACTTTCTATGGCCCTATCTCTCGCCAGATTCTATTTTCAGGAGCAGTTATTGTCGTACGGAAGGTTAATTGTTTTATTTGGCCCGTCTAAGTAGAGATGATGTCGACAGATACGCAAGAAAAAGGTATAGAAAATAGATTTCACAGGTGGTAGATTGACGGAAAGATATGTTTATGGAGTGATTAGGTTATTTCCTCCAGCCTATCCGTACGACTGTACTTTATTACAAGACAGCCTTTGCCTCCCATTCAAGAATATATAAGTTACTCTACACACACACAGCTATTTGACAACAAGACACACAAACGTGAAAAAACTACGGATAAATGGGTATGGGTCTGACTGTGGTAAAGTGGGATGTTATAAATATTTATAGGGGACTTAGTGTACTGACTGAGATCAGCTGTGAAGGTATCTATATCTAATAAGAGTAGTGTATTATATATAACCTTACTTGCTGCCACATATGTATACCTCAGTCAGAATTATTCTGGAGTAGTGTTATGACTACGTTATGTGTCTAGGGTATGTGTATGATGAAGTGTAAGTCAAAACAACAAGAGACAGATAAACAATTTAATTTATTCCACTACACTTGACAACATTGTGACACTCACATACATAAAACACTCTACAAGGATATCTTAAAGGAGTCACTGATAACTTTTCAAATAACAATATGTATTCAGTGCTGTCATGAATGGATATGTGTCCTGATTCAAATACAAAGGGAACCAGGAATCACAATCACTTTTAATTACAAGTTATATGTACAGCATTTCTCAATATGAATCTTGTAGTGACATATATTTTTAATAGTATCCTATGTGTGTCAGTTGTGTAGTAGTAATATGAGATAATACTGGTTTTGTTTTGTTCAAGCTCTGTTGGTATTTGTCATCATGACTTCAATAGTTTGTCTTTATTGGAACTAGTATTGGAGATGTTCTCAGTTCCTGATATTAAAACAATTAAATTCCCCTCTTAATTGTATTTTACACTGTCATTTTAAGATGGGGGTACATAATGTTGAGCTCCATGGCCACACTCTCTTATCTTGCGTGATGACTGCAGAAAAAGGCTCCTCTGCTCGATTACTTTAATGAGTTCTGGAGCCACCCCACTGGTTGCTATATGGACCAAGGAGTATGCTGTCCACCTCTGGCTTCAGCAAAGCTCTGACCAGGTGCTGCTCAATAACTTTAAGACCACGGTCCCTGAAAACAAGAAGGATGTACCTTCTACGTCATAACTAATTTATACTCTCTTTCTACACTGAGCACAATACATCACAAACATTGAGTTCAGAGCGTTAGGCCAACTGTCAGCTTCATCTGAAATACTTTTTACCAGTATTTCCCTCCCTAATGGTTACTACGCCTCTGCAATTCCAGCATTTTTTCTGTCTAATCAATAATCTAGGTGTCAGTGTACTGTTTGGCCATTCCATGCAGTTTTACTTTCCTCCGACACCTTCTGTTCAGGCTGGAGCATTATAGGCTTTACATCATGTTCGCTACTGAACTACACATATATACAGGCATAAATTAACAAGTTACATTCAATTTTCATTAAAAGATATTGAATATTTCAAGCTTACCACAATTCATAGAATAATAAACAGTTTCGTTGACTGGCAATGAATATAGCACAACTCCGATCTGCCGATGTCCCAGGCTTTATTTTATAAAAATATACACTGGTGCTCAACGCACTGCTTCTTAGTAGGATTATTACAAGATGTGGCAATGAACTGACGCTCTGAATCGAGTATATTCGCAGCTCTACCCAATGAAACCACGTCTACACATCTTTTCAAAAAAGTACCCCTTCTATTCGTTTCCTATAACAACACAAGATAGTATTTATAGCCCGACCAATCGTGTTTAGTCTTATATTTGTTGCGCTCCAATCAATTAGGAGTTAACATGGTAGGCTATTTCCGTAACGTAAGGTTTTTTCAAACACGTTATAAAAAAATTTTATGAGCAGAAATGATTTCATGCTGTCAGGCACCCCCACTATTTTATTTTGGTTATAATTTGGTAATTCCTGGACTATTTGCGTAACATTTTACATATTCTTTGTCAGCAAGCCCTAAGGAACCCAAATATACAAATTTAAAAGAACTAAGTGGCTGCGTTCAAAATATGCAATTTCTTCTACCTCCTGTTTCGAAGATGTGCTGTCTGGGTACTGTAATGTTTTCAAACGTAAACCCATCTAATGTCATCTTTTCTAATAAGCGTTTTCCAGGTTTTTTAAAACCTAACTCTGGGAAGGTTAGTGTTTTTATCACTGTCCGTCTGAAAAAAAAAAATTAGTTCATGTGGCCTTACACGCGTGATGGCAGCAATTGTGTATCGCGCGACGCGTGTTTAGTGTTGCATGTGTCCTTGCTTTCATTCGCCCCTCTCTCTCTCTCTCCTGCTTTATCTGTCTTTTTAGTTACGCCGCGTATAAAATGGAATGAATGAGATATTAAATTTAGGTCATAGATCAGCTTGCGTATCTCAAGTTTAGTACACGTTTCATTGAAGAAAGCGGGTAATAATATAGTAGGCTTTTACTATCAACGTGAAAGCGTTACAATTTGCAGACGAAGCAGAAAACAAGGGGGATTTCGAGTACAGTCATTGTGACAGCACTGTTATTTTAAGATTGCTCTTTTCTTTATTAAATGTATTTGTTAGGCTTCATATTTACCTGATAATTTATATATGTGGATTAGAATATTCCACGACACTGACCAACACACAAAGTTAAGTTTCTGTGTAGTTTATTATCATTTACACTCGACAACATCAAAATATCTAAAGGGAAAAGATCAAAGAGTCATTTACATGCATATGAAATAAAGCAGAAAAAGTGCACCCTCCCCGAATGGAGAAAAGAACCCAAAATTATTAACCCAAATGTTGAAATTTAGCACTATGTTACAGAATGAACAGCATTGGTACTCTATGAGACCCAGTAAAGTAAACAAAATTTAGACAAATCAGATATATGGATAGTTTCCAGCAAGCAAGGAAAATACTCACACACTCTCTCAAATAGTGGCCACTCTCACACTTTTACCTAATTGCCTGGTATGGTAGGTCTGTAAGATCCCTTGGTAATAGAATTAGTCCATGAATATATTATCTATTTCACTAAATATTATGTCATCCCAGTTGTTGCAGATCCAAATTGGCATCAGCTCATCCCCAGAAACTAACGAGTGAGGTGAACGCCTAATATGGTGCTTCTCCTGGATATAAGTGTTACTACAAATAGTTAAAACTTTGAGAGTTCTTGAGGTTCACCCTTTAACGGGGGGAATACTTCCAGTATTGGGAAACATCTGGTTGCTAAAATGTTCCAAATGATTATAATTGTTCTTCTATTGGCCAACTCTGGGATAGAGCGCCGATTCTGCACAGCGTATGTATCTAGGGAGATACTCCACTGGAATTACGACTGTCAGGAGTCGGGAACAATAATAATGTTATATGTACACCACTGTGGCTGGTAAAAATATAAATCTGGATTTGGTAAGTCCGGTGTTAAATTTTACTGTTCTCAAATACCATTTGGCGAGTGAACGTTTATAAATGAAATTGGTAACGCACAAGCCAAGTAAAGGAGAAAATTACCAAAACAAAAGAAGACCACTGGACGCCCTTGTGATCAGGTCTGCTAAGAAAAAAGAAAACATCGTGAAAAAATGCTACTACTATATATACACACAGACGGGGACAAGACGATCCCTTCTCCACTCCGTCAGTCCTGACTAGGTTTAAAAGGCACACGGTGTTTCCTTACGCCTACACGCTAGCAGACGTCGCTGGCGGCTGAGTTCGGTCGGGCTGAGTTATGTTAACTCGCCCGCCCCTGCTCGCGCCGGCGGTCAGCGTACAAGATGAAAGCTTACGATTCGGCTACCAGAATCTCTCGTCTGGCGCTGTTGACCGACATCAGAGGCGTTCGTTACGGCTAACGGGTTTCTCTTTAAAATGCCTGTGTCTCGAAATCAAAGCGCACAGGGGATTCCAAACTTTCCCTGAGTAGAAAACTTCAAAAGGGTCTGTGTTTCGTCTCTCTCACGTGCTGTCTGTCTGAGAGGTATTATGATTGACAGATGAGCTCGCGTGGGTGGACGAGGTAAACAAAGCCTGATATGTTTTCCTGTTATGACTGACAGGTCACGAAGTTTGTAAACACTGTGTTAGCTCGTGTTAAAAGAAAAGAGGTGGGGACGAAAGAGTAAGCTTTGTAAGTAAAGACAGACAGTATAATGCAGGTTTTTAGCTAGCAAATTACAGAGCAGCTATGAGGTTACAATAGGCTGTCAGATTAGTGTAGACGATTTTCCATTACACATCACAGTTATGGAAACTCATGAATGACTGCAGTGTAACAGTATTTTCATGTACATTTTGTCTCATCCAGATTTAGGTATGTCTGCAAATCCCGGTCAATTCACGCAGTTTGTGTGCTGAAATCGAAAGTAATCATGGCTAGTGGAAGAAGGAGCATCATCACATTTCTGTTAGACAAGAGGGCTTTGTTACTGGTTACACTCGTATTTGTTACTGCAACAACAACTACACAAACGTCCTCAAGGCGGAGAGAGACGCCACTGCCAACAACATCAGTTTCCTCGTCTTACACTACACCTGTGAATGAAGTAAATCCTGGCAGTCGTATTGTAGGTAAGATGGTTCATGTTGAGAAGAAAACTAACGTTATAACCTATGGCTTCGAATGTTATGTTCGCACGGCTGGGTTATACATTAATCAATCAATCAATCAATACTCGTTAGCTCCCCGAGGAGCATAGAACTTCAACAAACACATACCAAGTCTTGTTATACCTGCTTCTAAATTAATGTCATTAATGTCGTAATTCTTTATAATCTTCTTTCCTATTTCTTTTTAGTCTATCGCTTCGTTATTTATTTTCATTTACTTTTACCATATTTATTTAGCCAAGTTAGTAAACTAGACCAAAAGGTCTTTTATATTTGGGCATGCGTCCTAATATAACCGACGGACCATGTGTCTAGGTTGAACAGGCGCGCCTCGCCAAAAGAGGCAATTTTTATTTGTATTTTGCCAAGTGCCCTGTGTAATTACCGGGGATTAAGGGGAGGGGGGGGGGGGGTCTATGAGGGTACAAAGAAAGAATGGAACAACTGCTTCCTCACACATGTCGTAAGAGGCTACTAATACGAAGTAATACCAATGTTGACAACATCACCTTGTAAAAGACAATGCTACAGAAACTACTGCACCAAAAGAACATGATTGCTTCATGGTGCAGACTTTCTGGGGATGAGTTCAGTGATGTCTTCATGCTCCACATGGAGCGAAATGGGAAGTACTGATATAGCCAATTAACAAAGCAAAAGTGGAGATGTTGATGAAACTTTAAAACATACAGCAGATAGGATAGTCTGGCACTCTCTCTTCCAAACCTCTACACCTCACGGTAGAAGGGGAACGACTAAGTAAGTAAGTAAAACAGGTGTTTTGATTAAGACAGTAGATATAAAAATTAACAGAAAATAAGATCATTTCACGATCTCTGACCGGCCAGGAGTCCATGCTCACCAACGAGTCTTAAGGGTTGTATCCATTTGTATTTATTTTCTCATGTTTCTCGCTTCCTTTTCTTTTCATGATGAAGACTTTGTAGGTGATTTTCTTTGTCTTTTTTCGGAGTGAGATGAATTACCCTTTTTCCGTTATCTTTTTATCCATTCCCCATTCACCCACTTGTGGATACTAGCAAATTTGTCCAAGGAGGGGGCTTACATTCCGAATAAAACCCCCCCCCCCCACCCGACCTCTTATTGCGGACCGATTTTAATATTTTAGGCAAATTAAAATAATAAAAATATCTCGAAATTTTGAAAAAAATGAGACAACTTGATAGTTTTAATATATATATATACCGTATATATAACTATTTATAACATAATTAAGGTAGAACTACAAAGAGACATAATTTCATAAAAACTCTTGGCGGACCGATACTGAAATTTTCCGCCTATTATCACAAAGTCCACTGTTTTTGCGGCTGGAGTGAACTCCCCTTGTGTCGACTGACTGGTGCCGTCTTTTGTCTCATTGTTGTATGGCGGCTCCCTTTATTGTCTTTCATGTCACGCCGCCTAGAATTAAATTTAAGTCCCAAGTGGAAAAGGGGGGCGGGGGGGCAAAATACTGTATCGGTTGATATAAAATAAAGGTTTTTAAAGTCCCAAGGGAGCGCGATCGCCCCGTCGCCACCCTTTGGATCCGCCAATGCCCTCACCATGCCTTACTGCAGTCCTCCTCATCTTCCTAAATATTAAATTAATAAGCACTGCTTGTTTGTGTTCGCGAATATCCATTGTCCAACCGTCTTTAAAAAAATCATGCTCACAGTGGTTGTATTATATATCTCGCTATTTTTACTATTACTGTTACATCCCAAGCAAAGACCTTTATTAAATAAATATTTTATTGCCACATTTCTGTCATTTAGGAATTCACGTTGTATGAATGTCTTAAGTGTGCGTTTGAAAGGGAAGAAACTATCACATTCGCTTTTCGTAAAAATACAGAAGTGGTATTGTGCTTTACATGAAAGTTATCCCACTAGGATCATCCCACATAGAGACCAATAATCTATTTTATTCGAATTTTACGGATCTTTTGCTAGTAACCAGTCTAGAAATGATGGAGACGTTTAACAATTGTGTTTTAAAATAAAAAGCGCAAGTCAATACCTTTCATTTTTTTTTACTGTACCATTCTGTGACAACTAAACACAAGAGGCTGATTTTTTTTTTTTAACCACAAAAGCATCTTGACGTTTAGTAATTAAGGTGGACGAGTTTTCAGTTTCGTCTACTGATCAATTTAGAGCCAATCGAAACCAGCCTTCGTGTCATCTTGAGACGTTTCAATTTTCCGTGATCTTAGCTTTTGCCATGACAATCAACAAAGCCCAGAGAAAATCACTGATAATTTATGTGTCTATCTACCTGAAACAGTTCTTTGTTCATGGTAAAATTGATGTAGCACTCAGGCAAGATCGGAACGCAGAAAATATTCAGGAAGCAGGCTATGAAGGCAACCATTTTAAAGATAACCGCACACTTACCAAACCTAATGTTGTGATTACAGAGCTGTTAGGTAATTAGTCAAATTGCACTGTATTTACCTATTGTTTAATATGTTTGCTTTAATTATTCTTCCATAACTGTTTTGACGGGTACACGTGTTCGTGTGCACAATAAAATGTTCTTACTTTGCAGGAATCAAGTGTGTCACTCAAGTGTCCTGTTTTCTTGGTCTGTCTAAGCACTCAATTAAAACAATGACAAAGAGAATGAACAATATATAAAAGTGACGCGAGAGAAAATGAAGATAAATGATGAGCTCAGGTTGAAGAGATTAAGTGTCAGATTCGCTTTCTAACTCGTATATCAGACGTTTATTGTCAAGAACAGGTGTAGCCGTGGAGCCTTGCCCATTAATCGAGCCGCTTTCAGAGGGTCTTGAGAATTGTAAAATGTGGAAGACAAGATTTTGAGAAGAATACAATGATGTAAAATCAACGCAGTCTAATTTCCAAATTAGAGTGAACAAAACATCAATTTACTTAGTAATTCGAAATACCAAATTTGTTATAATAATTTTAAAATAACGTGCGGGAAGCAATAAACACAGAGGAACATGCATTGACACACAGCTGGCGGTAAACACTCAAACGTAGGAAGCGCCACACGCGCAGGACGTTTTACCTGAAGCTAGTTTAGTCATTAAAGTAGGCAAGACATTTTGATGCACTAGAATCAGTAACATTTTTATTTATGTGAGTTAAAGTTACTGCCGACGCTATAGCAGTTGTCTCATTGTTAGAGGATGTGTTTAGTTTCTATGAATAATGTTACTCTTAAAGCTTTGCGCCATTTGACTAGAGAAAGCCCGCAAGCGTGCATCAGTCAGGTCAATAATTCTTGCATTCTTTTTTTTTTAATTCTTTGATTATTTTAAAAGAGTTGTGATTTAAATACATTTGTTGAATTAACAAAGCACTACTGTCACGGCGTATTTTCTGGTGGCAGAAAAATTAGGTTGGTGACATCGTTATCAGCGAGTTTTGGCAACCCTGATAACTTTTTAAGAAACGACGGAGTCACGTGAAGAGGACTGAAGTCGAAGATAGATTAAGCGGGAAAGAGACAGAGTGATTTTCTGGCTTGTCCTATACGGACGTGTTTTGGTTCCCTTTTCATTGAGTATGGATTATGGCCTAGAGTTTGCTAAAGTGGTTTATTCTGTTGGACATAATTATAATTCTGGAGTGGTTTAGTGTCCAGTGATATTATTGTCAGGCCATCGGGTATAATTTGCCAGTGGATTGAGTTTTCCATTGTTGTAATTCTGGTTCGCCATAGTGAGCGATTTTCAGTACTGAGTTTGTATAGTATTGTTATATGTCATGTGTGAGATTAATTTGATATATATTAATTCGAGAAGTTTCTCGGGCAGTGTCATACGTATTCCATACTGTTTTCAGCCGTGTGTGGCTATACTGTGTGTAGTGTCTATTAAAAAGGGAATTCCTACAGAAAGTGTTATCTTTCTGTGTCAACCATTTCATATTGTGGTCGTCTCCTAGCGGAGCGAGCCAAGTCTTAAATTATTGTCATTATTAAATCCACAGCATTAATTGGTAGTTGACAACTACTGTTTTTGAAAAAACGTCTTTGCTGTATGTAGTAAGGGAAAAAATAAAACTTCAAATCTTAACTGTTTGAAATTTATGTGTTAACCCCCACCCCACCCCACAACCTCTCCGGTTCACTTATCTTTACCGCAACCAGCTTCCACACATCAACTACAGACTTGCATTCTCCGTCTTGTAATCTAGGTGATAGGTGGGGCAACATATTCTGTTAAGCGTTTTAATATTTGCTTCCACACTTCTCTGCGTACCACTATGAGGGTCTCTGCTGAGGTCTTTCCTATTGCTTTTTTTAAATATTGTCTAATATTGTATCTTGAGTGTATTATTTGTTCTTGTTGCAGTTGTTTATCTAAAGATTCAGTGAAGGCGTTACATGAATCTGAAAGGTAACAGTAGGTTTAATTTATCACTTACTGTTTTCGTCGCTTGCTTCTTGAGGCAGTGGAAACATGTACTTCTTCTTCCTCGCTCGTCCTGAAAAGGACGTTGGTTGCGTTGTGTTTGTTTACATCGGAGCTGCCATATCTGCGCCATTCGGCCGACACATCCGACTTCAGCACGGCATTTTTGGGGACCGGGTTTGCCTTCCCTCTTCGATCTCTACTCTCTCAGCCAGACTGCAATGATGGAGCCTGTTTCCAGGACCACCCCACGTGGAGGTGGAGTAGGGTTTTGGTCAGCTCAGGTTCGCTGACCCTGACGCAAGCAGTAAAGCTATGGGTCGCTGACTGCATTCTCTATTGCAGCATCTTTGGGTCCCGAAACAGGTTCAAAACTAAGTCGCTTTAGTCTGCGACTTTGGTTTAGTTTGAAGGACTATCGTCATTGCACACGGAAAGCTCCATTAGTGCTCCGATCTTCTTTCTTAGATCACAGAAGGAGGATCTCGGCACAGTACACGAACTCTGGAGCACCGTCGAGAATCCCAATGTGTGTATATAGGAATCACACATTCAATAAATATAGTCTACGAGTTAAAGAAGGCCAAGGCAGCGAAGACAGGAACTGGTCACCCCAGATCACGAAGCTGAGGCGGACCTAGCAGTTGGTCTCTAACACTTCATTCCCATAGGTCAGTATCTGCTATGGGTAAACATTGACCGTTTACACTTGCCATCCTCCGTGGAACATACGGCTGGAGTTGTTTGTCATCAACGATTGCTATTTTTGGTCTTCTTCTCCTGTCTGCCCATTAGGACTTGATTGCTTTAGCTTCATTTTCTACTACGCATTTCCAGGTTATCTTTTGCCAAAGAAAATGCAGTTTCAGAGAATCAAGATTCCTCCACAGCATCTATAGCGGTCACAGCACAATATTAAGGATGATAACAACAACAAAGAGAACACACACACAAATCTTCAGTTAGAGGCTGCTTAACCTTCCGAATTAACCGATGACACAAAGGTGGTGAAAGAAAGTGCTGATGCTTATATGCAACTTATTTCCAACCAGAGAAACGTATAAGAATACCAATAATCAAATAGAAACATTTCGGGCTGACCTAAAACAGCAAGCTTCCTACAATGAAGGCATGAAATCAGTCTTGGAAGATGTCACAACAGCAGCAACATTAAAATTTGACAAGTAAATGTTGATATAGCAATTATTGGTGAATACATTTTTATTATAATTTAAGAATTGGACCTGACATACATTCGGCTTCTTCATCAGCTGGCATATTTAGAGGGTCTTTTCCCCAGACTACATTTTTGTTAATATGTGCTGAGTGGCTCACGTGTTTTTTTTTTATTATTATTTATAAACGTTATATTCTAGGTTATTTTGAAAAAAAAGTTTACTCGCCTCTTAGACATTTTGCTCAATATTATATCGAACGCAATATAACAGAATGGCTTTCTCGGGGGTGGGGAGAGCTTCCAAAATTGAGACCCTACATTGATGTG
Organism: Oreohelix idahoensis; assembly: GCA_024509875.1. Classification (NCBI taxonomy): domain Eukaryota; kingdom Metazoa; phylum Mollusca; class Gastropoda; order Stylommatophora; family Oreohelicidae; genus Oreohelix; species Oreohelix idahoensis. The sequence goes on along the minus strand of JAMPIV010017473.1, from coordinate 1,100,841 downwards.
TCAAAAGCAATTGACCTACCCCGGAAAAAAAAGTCTTCACCACGTCACTTTCCACACCAGCACCTTGATAGTTAATTTATAAGTGGAGTATATGCATGGAAGCATATCTGGAGTCATCCTTATATGACCACCAGCTATGCACAATGCTACAATATCTGTACGTGGAAGTGAACCTATGTCTGTGAGGCTAATTACATCCTAATTGACTCTTGAAGCATCCCACACTTTCATGGATTCCCCCTGTGGTGAAATTTGTTCAGAACCCAGCATTGTACACTAAAGTTGGAGAAGACACTTGGGGCCCCCCCCCCCCCCCAGGCGTAATTCTTTGGCTTGGTTGACTGCGTGCAGAAGGATCTCACTGTGTGCCCAGTAACAGGCAGGGGAAGCTGAGAAGTGGCTTTGTGCAGGACGTGACAATTCCTTGGGAGAGCCCAGAACCAGAGTACAGTATTTTAGCTCTGCATAGTTGGAGAGCCCCCTTGGATGGCGGAGAATGCACAGTATGTCACACACTTCTTACTCCTAGCTTGGGACCAGATGTGATGATCCTTTAAATGCAAGCCAAGCTGGAGAAACTGGAGCTCATGACCTCAACTCAACACGTTTCAGAATGGCAGAAAAGCCACAGGAAAAGTCTAGACCTACAGTGTAGATAATACCAATGAGTCTTCAACTTGGTATTAGCTGCTAAAGAGCGAGAAGCTCAACAGCCCTAGTTAAACAACAACAACATAAGTGGAGTATTGTAGATTCCGTGGTGTTGTGCAAATGTAAGTTAACGTGACGGATTTTGTAAACGGAACAGCAACAATTACATACTTGATGATCTACATTTTTAACAACGCATTTCCAGTTTCTGCTACATGCACATCCTGTGAGATGAGATGTTTAAGAAAAAGTCATTATTGTTACTGCAGAATGAGAAATGATCACATCAGACGAGTTGCAGGACTACATCTTCTGCAACAAGTATATAGAGACACGAACAATTAAGGAGTTTTACCATCTCATGAGAATGGAGCCAGATAAACTACCACTACGCGCCTACAACAGTAGAAGATCTGGTTTCAGAGCCAAGAGGCAGATGAATAGACAACATCCCTAGACATCAAACAACAAGTATACGGAGACACGGACAATTAATTAGTTTGACTGTCTCACGAGAATGGAGCCAGGTAAACTACCACTACGTGCCTACAACAGTAGCAGATCTGGTTTCTGAGCCAAGAGGCAGATGAATAGACAACATCCTTAGACACCCTACAACAAGTATACAGAGACACGGACAATTAATTAGTTTGACTGTCTCACGAGAATGGAGCCAGGTAAACTACCATTACGTGCCTACAACAGTAGGAGATCTGGTTGCAGAACCAAGAGCAGATGAATAAACAACATCCCCAGACACCTTACAACAACACAGACTGACATTGGCTAGCGTGATACACTTGGCTCAAGAACGCTAATTTCAGCTCCCAACTACGCTTCACGGCAATGATGGAAGGAAAACGGACAAGTAAATATAATATTTACGCAACAGTGAATAAATTGCTAACACGAAAAATTAAAATCGCGAGCACTAAAAAAAATCAATGTTCAAGCTTTACAAATAATCGCTTGCAATTTATGTAACTAATCTTTGATCATGCTAATCCTAGTTCACAAAAATAAGCGCAGGTTTATAAACATTCGGTCGTGAATTTGGCTTTTTATGTTGAAACATGCAACCAGCTATGTAAACAGCTTTAATCAATTAAACCACGCGAGCGTAGAGAGCGTGTCATGACGTGTGATGTTTAGGCGATTAAGTAAACAGGTATGTGGCCTTTAAATTTAAACACACTGAACTCTTGAAAAGTTTCAGTGGTGTAAACAAATTGTCAAGAATATCCTGCGGAGACAGAAAAATAAAACAGAAACAATGGACCTCCGGTGCTGTGAAAAGTCTAGTCAAGAAACAATGATGATGCCCTTGGTAATGTGACGGTATTGCCTCCCCTGCTTTGCAGTAGTGGTCCAACAGTGGCCAGAACTGGAGAGTATCTATTATAGGTTTCAATTCTATCTTTACACAAGATTACTCTTGGCAGAAATGTAGATAGAAGAGTAGTTAAGCTTCTATCACATATGAACCTTTAATTGGATGGCGTAGGGTTAAATGCTTTTCTTGCATGAGGCAGGTGCGAAAGGGGAGTCGGACAACTAACTGTCTCTTATTCCACACCCGTCTATAGACCAAACCTCTCTCCCTGTAATATGCTCCCTGGGGAGTATGGGAGTAATTTCCATACAACTTGAAAAAGCAAGGCTTCAGGGTTTGATCGACCCTTTGTGCCTGCTTCAGCTCTGAAATATTCAGGCTGTTTAAAAATGACAACTCAGGGACCGCTGAGGCGTGTCCTGGGTTCTCTATCTTGTGTGTCGCCCTGGAGTCACCTGAACACATATTTCCTCCCTAAAATGAGAGGGTAGACTAGATCGTCTACCACTGCGGCATTGATTTTTCCCTGGACATATCGGGTTGAAACATCAATTTCCGCGACCGGAAGTAGCATTGGCTTTATACTCTTCCGGGAACCCTGTATTTCTAGAGTTTCACCAGTATATTGGTGGGCCTTCACCAAAGATGGAGAAACTAAAGCCGAGTATTCGAGGCCCGAATCATACAAGCACCGTATGGTTTGGTTGCAAACGGTTACTTGCTCTGTAATAGAAGGGCAACTAGGATTTTGTTCATATTCCAGGGAGTCATGTTTCCCTATCGGCCCCCTGATCAGGCAAGCGACACTATAAGGGCCGGATTTCGGCCTCTTGCAATCCGATGTAAAATGCGTGTCAGTTTTGCACGATTTACACAATCGTCGTCTAGTTCCCTGGGCTGAATTGCTCTGTTTCTGCCTCTGGTGATCTTGTAGTTGTTGTTGCTGTTGGTGGGCTGTTTTGTGTGTTGTGTTGTTCGTACTTTTGGAGTTATAATTTTGGTTATCCTTTTGTTTGGGGTGACCATCGTGGTGGCGCCTCTTAGGCGGATTCACTTCTGTCGTGGTTGAGTTGGAGTGTAGAGTATTTGTCGAGTTGGACAACTGTAGTGAAATCGACAAGGGATAGTGGACTGACAGAGTTATAGCTTACACTTTAGATAAAGTGTAAATAGGAGATGGACTTGAGACAACCTGGAAGAAGATTTACCAAAATGATCTCTCTCTCCAAGCCTCAACTCACTTATGTCTGTCTAAGCACCTCCTGCTCTCTCTCTTTTCTCTTATCATACATAGAGATTCTAGTAAAGAGCTAAAAATACAAATATGGATGGAAAGGTCGTGAACAGCGCATTAATAAATGTGTAAAATTTATTAAAGAAGAAAAAGCATGGAATTAATGCATATCATCACAACAACATAAAATTACATCAATAATCAAATATTCATCAATAATCATATAAACCAACAACCACACACACAGATCACCATTCATAAAACCTGTAGAACACAAAGAGATGAATAATCGAGTGACAGTCCTTCGGTTTTCGGGGACCAGCTGAAGTAACTCCAGTAAGTGGTGTTTTCGTATATATCCTCCATCGGTGATGGAATTAACCTGAATAACATCACTGTATAGGTGCTATCGTTGGTGACCCCCCTACTGGCGCGAGTTGGGCTGGGGGACGCTGTTTATCTCCTGCTGACCAACTGATTGAACTGGGCGACAGCCTGTCCGCTTTTCGGGGACCAAATGTACTAGCTCCAGGAAGTGAATTACTTGTAGATCCTTCGTGAGGGACTAGCCTACAAAACTTTCTTTGTTGGTGCTAAACGTTGGTGACTCCCCTTATAGCGTGAGTGGGGCTGGAACTCTGTCCATAGATGGCTGCTCATACGTGCGAGGTTTTAAGTATCCAGGAAATACACCAGAAGAAGTTGTAGCGAGATTTGGTAAACACTTGCTTGGTTGTAGCGCGACACGCCCACGCGACACCCACACACACCAGCGCAAGGTCAGCGCTGCGGTCTTTCTTTGAAGTTGGTAGACAGCGGAAATGTGACTTACGGTTAAAAGCCATACAGTATTACTGAAGAATGAGGAAATAGCTATATAGGAATGTATGGCCGACTTTAAAAGTTTGCATTTACTGGACATTAAATTATTCACTACAGGAGAACGCATGGTTGGAATAATATTAAATAAATATAACTCAACAAAGGAGATAGGCTAGGAATTATATCCAAAAGGATATTATTCAAATATAAATAGTTTTAAAGATAATTAATATTTTTCACCTTCATCACATCGGCTAAAAGTTAGCTAATAATCTTTAAAAATTTATTACACTAACAAGCCTCAACGGAATTGTATAAAACTTATATGTAATGAAAGCCCCATATGGGGAAAAGGAAATGATATATAGGAAGGAAGGAAGGAGATAAGTGTGTGAGTGACAGAAGAGAAAAACGAGTACAGGAAAAGCACAGATTGTTTCAAATAGCTTCAAAACAGGAGATGAAACTAAAATCTTTTGGGGAATTTGGGAGCTGCTTTCTCGTACGCGCGAGAGACTGAAATATAAGGACAGAGCGGCGCATTGTAAATCACACACCAAATCCAGAAGCCAGAGTGAGAAACTGGAGGACAGCCTCTGCAAGAAAAGTTCTATTTTCACGCTGCATGCAGGGCAGATTAAGTTAAGCCAATACAGTCTCACCGTGAGCTTATTAATCCTAAGAGGGTATGTAAGTTTATTAAAAATATATGTATTAATAATATCATTTTATTTCAGATTTTATTTCTGATTGATTGTAGCAGATATAATAAAAAAGGGAATGACGCTAACCAGAGATAACCTTCACCGGCATTGTCAGGAAGCATAACCATTAATTGGGTAGCCAAATATATTATGGCTAATTCTTGCCTGGAAGCTTACGACATACCAGCAAGTACATAAGTGACTTGACATCCATAAGTGGAAGGCAAAGGTTATATCGTACCCATGTATCATAACATGTGATTTATTCATGTATATTGTTAATTCTGCACCTTATACATTATCTTATCATGCTATCTCTGTAATATACTACCATGATTCATTCATTTACATACAAACACTGAAGACATGGTCGCATCATGAACAGCAGAGGGTGGTGAGATTGTTAGAACAATGGCCACCTATTACTTCTTGTTCCAGGTTTTTATGATCAATGTTTATGATCATTCCTGCTCGAGAAACTAAAGACTTGCCGGAGTTGATCCCGCTCACTGAAGCCTAGAGGTCAACCAAACTTCAACACCTTAGTCCCCCGTAGTTATAGGGCGGGCTGAAGGAAAGTCTTTCCGTACTCCAGTGTGTCGCCCCCCTAGGAACCTCGAGCAACGTGGATTTAAAGTTGAGTTTTAATATTTCCATCCAACAAATCCTGTGAGCAGTTCTAAAACGACTTTTTCTAATGATGAAAACTAGATGGCAAGAGATAATGTGACAAACTTGTTTTATAAATTCAGTGGAAGATAAAATCCAAGACTTTTTTATATTAGTTTATATATTAATTTGTAACTGTAAATAATCAATACATTTTACCATCTTCCACACACCATTTATCATTACTAAGGCGAATATAAAGGATGTACATAATAAATTGGATAATTGTACTCATTTGACTTGTTAAATTTTTAACTGTTAAATTTTGAGTTACTTTTTCTAATTTAATTATAATATCACATAGGGTTACGATAGCGAAGTAGCATCTTATACTTGTGAAGCCTAAATCTATTGTCCAGCTCAGAGTATTCACAGCTGTAACTCACTTGTGATACCAGTGTACTTCTCGGGCACTGGAACTTCATACTTTCTGGAGAGAGATTCTACTTCTGCTCTACCACTACTATCATACTAGGAAAACCTTTCGCTACATTGGGGGCTCTTTCGCGGGATAGTATTTTGTATCCTGGGCCACTATCTATGTATTCTTCTATCTTGAGCCACAAATAGTTTGTAAAAATAAATTTTTTTTTGGAAAAAATTCTAAAAACTTAGAAATTTGTTTGTAATAGTAGTACCATTGAGTACGAAGTAAATAGGAAACGCTCACAAGGTTTTAAGGATTTGTCTTGTTCAAAGTAATTAATTGATTTTAATTAAGTTAGTTTGTTAGTGAAGATAAAATTATATACCCTCTGGTAAGTAAGCATCATGGCTGAATTGGTGAAGTTTAGAGCTGCGATTATGCAGGAAGGAAAAGACTTGGGTATGACAGGAGATGCTCTAATTCGATATATCACAACTGAAGTGGATAAATATTTAGATAGAGAGACCAAAAGAATGGAAGTTGAGGCTGAAGCTAAGAAATTAGAGGCAGAAAGAGAGACTAAAAGAATGGAAGTTGAGACTGAAGCTAAGAAAAATTAGAAGCAGAGAGAGAAGCCAAAAGACTGGAAAGGGAAGAACAGAGACTAATTGTGGACGCTGAAGAATATAGGTTACAAAGAGCGCATGGGTTTAGGTAAAAGGAACTTGAACTCCAGGGAGCAGCTAGCAATCATGGTGCTAGCTCACCTCACTCTGAGAGTAGCTCCAACCATAGCGCGGCAAATGGAGCCATGAGTTTCCACCTGGATCCATTTATTGAAAAAGAGGACGCCATTGAGTCGTACCTGGATAGATATGAGAGACTGGCCTCTACCTATGGATTGGAAAAGGAAAAATGGAGCCTTAAGCTATCTCAGGGGTTGAGGGGAGTTTCATACGATGTTTATTTAAAACTCTCAAAAGAAGACCAGGAAGATTATGAAATCTTAAAACAAGCTTTACTGGTCAGGTACGAAAAGAATTCTGAATCTTATAGAAAGAGATTCCGAACTGCTAAGCTACTTCCAGGAGAAAACTATCACCAGTTTTCTGCCAGATTGGAAACTTATCTGACAAAATGGATTAGCTTAGGAAAGTGTCAAGATATAAAAGAAATGGTCATGATGGAGCAACTGAGAGAATCCATGCCTCAAGAAATGAGAAAATTTCTTATGGAACAAGGAGCTGAGAGATTGGAAGATATTTTAACCATGGCTGAAAGATATCAAGCAGCTCAGTCAGAAGTATCAGGAAATAAGAAGAAGCAGGGTGAGAACTTCAAACCTTCACAAAACTTTTACCAACTATGAACACAGGGGACAATTCCAACAAGAACAAACACAGAACTGATTATAAAGACAAAAAACCCTCTAGGATCAGAAAAGAAACCTCCAAGAAAGGAAGGAAAGTGGTGTAAATCTTGCCAAATGAGTAACCACAATACTGCGGAATGCAGACGGAAAAACCCTCCTCATCACGCTGCATGCCTTACAACAGAGAACAAGGGAAGGAAGGACCTGGCAGATAGTCAGAATGACCTCCATCATCCCCCTGTCTGTGAGGAAGTGACCTTGAATGGCACCCAAGTACTGTGCTTATATGATACAGGCTTGGACTTTGACTCAGTAGTGTGCTCTTCTCTGGTGAGTCCGGAACAGATAACCACAGAAACAGTGGAAATCAGAGGACCAGTCAAGGGAGCAGGAACCATGACACTGCCCATAGCCCGAATCAACATAAGATCTCGCTATGTGGAAGGAGAGATCAAAGCAGCAGTGATGGACAACCCTATCTACCCATTAATACTGGGATGTAGATATGTCTTTCTAGGAGAACCTATAAGACCCATAGTGATGGCAACAGTCCAGACCAGGGCAAGCTCTAAGAAAGAGGAGGACACTATCATCAATACTCATCCAGAAGAGATGAGAAAGGCTCAAACTGCTGACAGTACATTGAAGCCTTGCTTTGGCAAATGACCTAAAAGCCATAACCCTCCAGAGAAAGGAGACTTATATATGAAAAAAGGCCTACTATATAGAAAAGCTGGAACAGGACCAAAAGGACATGGACAGCTTGTAGTGCCAAAATCATACAGGGAGCAGGTTATGAAGCTAGGACATGCTATACCCTCAGTGGACATATGGGAATAGGGGCCACTGGACAACGGATAGCCTGTCACTACTTTTGGCCAGGGATCACAGAGGACATAAAGAGGTATGTGAGATCCTGTCCAGAATGCCAAAGAGTAGCTCCTAAACATAGGACTGCACCAGCAACACTGGGAGAAATGCCCATCATGGGAACGCCCTTCGAACGTGTTGCCGTGGATATTGTTGGACCCCTCAGTAGGACCAAGAAGAGAAATGCATATATCTTAACCTTGGTCGATACTTGCTCTATATGGGGAGAGGCAGTAGCAATGTCATCGATAGATTCGAAACATGTGGCAGAGGCACTGTTAACAATATTCACCCGATTAGGTTTCCCACATCAAATATTGACTGACAATGGTTCTCAGTTTAGGGGAAAGCTAACACAAGAAGTATTCAGGTTATTTCAAGCTAGACATTATCACTGTAGCCCGTACCACGCCCAAGGGAATGGTCAAGTAGAGCGGTTCAATGGCACGCTCATTTCAATCCTTAGAAAGTTGGCTAGTGAGAAACCTGAAACTTGGGACACATACTTACCCTCAGCACTATTTGCCTATAGGGAAGTCCCACATAACTCCACAGGATTGGCTCCAGCTACATTGTTGTTTGGACGACCAATCAAAGGTCCACTGGAAGCATTGTTGCGGACATGGACTGATGAAAAAGCAGAAGAAACCGTGACTTCTTCATACCAATACGTCAACGAGTTGACATCTCGATTGAACAAGTTGGAAACTGGCAAATGATAACTTGAGACAGGCCAGGAGGAAGCAGGCTGCTTACTTACAATAAAACAGCAAAAGATAGGGAACTTGAGGTGGGAGAAAAGGTTCTGTTACTGTTGCCCAGCAGCAATAATAAATTGCAAATTGGATGGCAGGGACCCTACGTCATATTGGAAAAACTTTCCCGGACCCAACTATAAGATTGACAAGAAAAGGAAAGGAGAAGGTGTATCATTGTCAACCTTCTTAAAAAAGTATTATGACAGGGAAGCATCAGAAGTTGCCCATATCATGACCCTGGCCATTGCAACAGAAATGCAGGATGAACCCAATTTCCTCCATGGAAATACCCCCTATCAACTACGGAAAAAGCTATGCTCAGGTTAATGTGAGTGAACATTTAACTCTTGAGCAGAGGAAAAAGGTTCAGGAGGTGTTAGAAATCCATGCTGATGTACTCACAGATAAGCCGGGGTGTACTAATCTGTTAGAGTATGACATGACGATTACTGACCCTACACCAGTTTGTATGCGGACATACCCTATACCTTATGCTAAAAGGACAGGCTCTCCAGGATGAGATTAATTATCTCTTAAAAGAGAAAATTATTTCAAATTCTGAATCTCCCTACAGCTCAAGTGTGGTGCTATTAAGGAAGCCTAGTGGTGAACACAGGTTATGCATTGATTATAGGAAACTAAATGCTATCACTGAATCTCAGGTAGACCCATTACCTGACACCAATCAGTTGTTTGCTACATTGAGTAAGGCTCGGTATTTTTCAAAAGTAGATCTAAGCAAGGGATACTACCAAAAACCAGTGAAACCAGAAGTTAGGAAACTGTTAGCCTTTAGTACACCGGATGGACATTACGAGTTCAATGTACTCCCATTTGGTTTAAAGAATGCTCCAAGTATCTTCACCAGAATGATGAGGAAATTGTTGGAACCATTACAAAATCTTCATATCACCAACTTCATGGATGATATTCTGATTGCTACCACTACATTCGAGGAACACGTAGTAGCACTCTCCATGTTGTTAGGTAGATTAAGAGAAACGGGATTGACAGCACGCCCAACTAAGTGTCATATTGGATGTGAGACATTGGAATTTTTAGGTCACACTATCTCTACAGGGCAAATGTCTCCGGACCCAAAGAATGTAGAGAAAATGAGAAAAGCACCAAGACCACAAACTAAGAAGGATGTAAGATCCTTTGTGTCACTGTGCGGGTTTTATCAGAAATATATACCCCATTTTAACTCATTGTGCGCGCCAATTAACCGTACTTAACCAAAAAAGGTCAGCCGGATAAAAATACAATGGACTGTGGAGTGTGAACAGGCTTATACAGAGTTGAAAAATAAGCTGACAAATAAACCTATCCTTGCCCTTCCCGATCTCACACAAGAATTCGTACTAAGAACGGATGCTAGCAATGTAGGCATCGGAGCAACATTACTACAGCGGGCAGACACACCGCCACATATGCTATTTCCAGTAGCTTTTGCCAGTAGAAAGTTAAATACAGCTGAGAGAAATTATTCTACCGTTGAACGTGAATGCCTCGCTTTGGTCTGGTCGATCAACAAATTCGCCCCTTTTCTTTACGGGAAACACTTCATTGTGGAAAGTGATCACCAGCCTTTGATGTTTTTTAGCAGTGTCTAAAAAATTAAATTCACGACTTTTAAGGTGGAGTTTACTGTTATCTCCATATTCGTTCAATGTGAGATACATACCAGGACGGGACAATCTTGGACCCGATTTTTTAAGTAGGCATCCTATCAAAGGAGATATAGAGAAACAGAAAATTAAGGAGGAACTGCAGCATGTGTTACCAAAAAGTTAACCGTGCAGGCACTGTTTTAAAGAAGAGGGCTCTGTAGCGAGATTTGGTAAACACTTGCTTGGTTGTAGCGCGACACGCCCACGCGACACCCACACACACCAGCGCAAGGTCAGCGCTGCGGTCTTTCTTTGAAGTTGGTAGACAGCGGAAATGTGACTTACGGTTAAAAGCCATACAGTATTACTGAAGAATGAGAGAATAGCTATATAGGAATGTATGGCCGACTTTAAAAGTTTGCATTTACTGGACATTAAATTATTCACTACAGGAGAACGCATGGTTGGAATAATATTAAATAAATATAACTCAACAAAGGAGATAGGCTAGGAATTATATCCAAAAGGATATTATTCAAATATAAATAGTTTTAAAGATAATTAATATTTTTCACCTTCATCACATCGGCTAAAAGTTAGCTAATAATCTTTAAAAATTTATTACACTAACAAGCCTCAACGGAATTGTATAAAACTTATATGTAATGAAAGCCCCATATGGGGAAAAGGAAATGATATATAGGAAGGAAGGAAGGAGATAAGTGTGTGAGTGACAGAAGAGAAAAAACGAGTACAGGAAAAGCACAGATTGTTTCAAATAGCTTCAAAACAGGAGATGAAACTAAAATCTTTTGGGGAATTTGGGAGCTGCTTTCTCGTACGCGCGAGAGACTGAAATATAAGGACAGAGCGGCGCATTGTAAATCACACACCAAATCCAGAAGCCAGAGTGAGAAACTGGAGGACAGCCTCTGCAAGAAAAGTTCTATTTTCACGCTGCATGCAGGGCAGATTAAGTTAAGCCAATACAGTCTCACCGTGAGCTTATTAATCCTAAGAGGGTATGTAAGTTTATTAAAAATATATGTATTACTAATATCATTTTATTTCAGATTTTCTTTCTGATTGATTGTAGCAGATATAATAAAAAAGGGAATGACGCTAACCAGAGATAACCTTCACCGGCATTGTCAGGAAGCATAACCATTAATTGGTTAGCCAAATATATTATGGCTAATTCTTGCCTGGAAGCTTACGACATACCAGCAAGTACATAAGTGACTTGACATCCATAAAAAGTCTTCCGTACTCCAGTGTGTGGCAACCTCGAGATAATGTGACAAACTTGTTTTATAAATTCAGTGGAAGATAAATCCAAGACTTTTTCTATTAGTTATTTTAATTTGTAACTGTAAATAATCATACATTTTACCATCTTCCAACACCCATTTATCATTACAAGAATATAAAGATGTACATAATAAATTGGATAATTGTACTCATTTGACTTGTTAAATTTTTAACTGTTAAATTTTGAGTTACTTTTTCTAATTTAATTATAATATCACATAGGGTTACGATAGCGAAGTAGCATCTTATACTTCTGAAGCCTAAATCTATTGTCCAGCTCAGAGTATTCACAGCTGTAACTCACTTGTGATACCAGTGTACTTCTCGGGCACTGGAACTTCATACTTTCTGGAGAGAGATTCTACTTCTGCTCTACCACTACTATCATACTAGGAAAACCTTTCGCTACAGAAGTCACTTGAGGACAAAGAGACCCAGGCGCGCTTATCCGGCGCAAGGCTCCGCTTGGCTGTAAATCCTGTTTAAACTGGTTTGGCTGTGGTTTGCTGAGTGCCCCGTTTAGGCACAAAAAAGGCGGGTGATATGGAATTCTGCTATAGGCATGCTGAGCGGGTTTGATATTCTGGAAGCCGCAATGCTCTGGCTGGTAATCCAATAGGCGAGTAGAGAACTACTACTGCGTTTGGCGATTCCAGATTTAGCGTTGGCTCCGTTGCACTGCGTGAGCTTAACTTGGCGTTGACAAAAAGGGGTTTTGATTCAGGAACGGGGTTGACGATTCGTGACGCTAGCGGTATTCAGAACCCTCTAGATCGAAGAGAATATTTCGTTCTTCGCCTGACTGGAATCTGCTCTCGCGAGTCGGTCTCCCTGAAACCCGAAAAATGACTAGAACATAGGCAAACACATTCTAGTACTGTGTTAACGTTTGCCTTATCTCATGATGGTCATCTACGGGCCAGGAAAATTTACGAATGTCTTTGTCTATTAAAACCAGTCTACTCTTATAGATCACAAGGGACGCTCCCCCCGAACACCTGGCGTGCGTATTTCTACAGAAGTTCGGCGAAAGACGTAATCTAGAGTAAGACAAAAGAAATCGTGCGAAAGTTCCCCAGGTAGAGAAATGCATAACATTATGCTCTATCTTGTCTAAGGGGCGAAAACCCAAAGACTTACCGCGGGTTGTTATCTTCCCCTGAAACAGATCACACTCGTTACCCAGGCCTCAAAGGGTACCAGCCGCTCGTCATCAAACGTTTTAAAGCGACCAAAGAAATTCCCCTGTTGGGACCACAGAGGGTACCCGCCGCTAACGAACCGTTTCTTTCACAGAAACCGTCTTAGGCTCGTTCTAACACTTAAAGCGGACCCGAGAAATGTTTCTCTGGTCGAACAGGTGCGTTTAGATAACATTACGTCTAGCGTTAGCTGACCGCAGCTGGCCAGCGTAAACAACCTCGGGTGGGGTTGAGAAGGTGAAAAAATGTAGGTAGAATATGAAAGAAACGAAAATACAAAATGTCTCGGAAAACAGAACATTTAAAGGAGTAATCAAATTATGGACAAGATGGTAAAATAAATTATCTTTCACGTGACAACTTCCGACTGGGCGCTCTGGTAACTATCGGCAAACAGTACTACCTGCTCAAGAGTTTCGGCCCCATGCTCAGCCAGGAACCGTCTCATGTCAGGGGTAAGCGAGTCTTTGAACTGTTCCACGACAATCATCTCCTGCAACCCTTCATAATATTCATCAAAGGTGCTGAGAGATCCCCACTTCTCCAAGTACGTTTCTAGCCTGGTAGCAAACTGTCGAAAAGATTCATCTTTTTTTTTTTAGCCTCACGGAGTTTACAATGGAAGGTCTCTGCGTTAAGCATGAAACGCTGAAGCAGAGCTTTCTTCAATATGTCGTAGTTGTTTTGTTCTTCTGTGGGCATTTTGAGAAACACATCGTAAGCCGATCCTCTCAGACTCTGGGATAGCTTCATGTTGTATCTCTCTCTCTCCAAGTCATACGTAGCTGCTAAGGATTCAAACCTGGAGAGATAGATGTCTTTTTCCTCTGAAACCTCAGCATTAACATTTAACTGGAAGGATACTGCAATAGGTGCCACCACCTGAGTGGTGTTTCCTACATCGCTATTTTGAGAACTGCCAGACCCGCCATTGTTAGAACTAGAATCCACTCTTCTTCCTTCGAGTTCCAATTCTTTCATTCTAATAGCGTTGGGTCTTTCGTCCGGTTCCTTCCTTTCTGCTCTCTCAACCTGTTCCTTTTCTTTAGCGAATGCTGATAATGTATGAATATGCCACCACTGATACTGCATGTGTCCACCACGGATAACACATGTATGCGGGTGTTATGTTTAGAGTCGTGTACTGGTGATGCGTGATGCCATATGATGATGGATGGCATCCGCATGTCTGGTTTTGTGTAGTGTGTAGATGTGTTCAGTCAAAACAATGTTCATGCAACAATAACAGGGCAATCCACATAGGACGTCAGTAAACTCACGACGTATAAAGTCAATGAGTCTTGAAACAGCCGTTGACGTTTTTCTTCATTATTTATTGTGGACGCCACAGTGACAAAATGGTTACGCAAATGTGTAGGCACATCAAACAGTCATTATCACAGCAACATTCTATACACAGCCAGGAGATAACCAGATGTATGAGATCAGTTCACTCTCCTTAGTTTGACTTCAGCAAGACAGACACGTCTGCCGAAGTATAAATAATGTCCTCAAAAATATCCTCTAGATAATAAAGGTTTTCTAAACCTAGTTCATTTAACAAAGTAGCAAGTAATGGTCCTTGGTACATGCATCAACCGATGCAGTACAATGCAGCGACATGTGAGCTGGGAAAGAACATCTCGTGACGACGACTTTCGGAGACAGGCTATGAATCGAAATCGCTCACGACCCAAAAATCGATAGAGTTAATGAAAAAGTCAATTTACCTTGCTTTCATGAAATACACAGAAATATCACGCCTCCCGACATGTGGGAAAACACTAGAGGTATTATCTCGACTAAACGAAATATCCATAAGAGGACTACACATCCCTGACAGAACAAAAAAAAGCGGAGATCCCCTCTTCAACGAGGCATCTAAGACAAGTCATGCGCAGTCCAGCGCAAAAATGACCACAGCTCAAAAGTTAACTGCATTCGATACCAACGCGAGAAGACAAATGCTTACCGAGAAAAGTGACTATAAATTACAAGCAGTTGTTGCCCTTGCGTTATAAAACAGATATTGAAATAAAACGATGTTGCGAGAATTTATCACGCAACATATCACCACCTCCTCCCGATAAAAAAAAAAAATGTGGAACATATTTTTTTTTCAATATCAAAGAGCAAGCGATAAGCGGCTCAAAACGCACGAATTATGCGCTGATAATTAATTAAATTGCCAAACAATAGGCTAATTATAGAGTGTCTGGTGAGGATATACCTCAACAGAAAAATAAATATGTCTCAAAAAATATTCACATCGGGGAGGTGTCACCAACACACATCACGTTAGCATGTAAACACAATATACGTATGCAAGTTACTATAATCCTCATTAAACAGCATACTCTAATATTGTCTTTAAAAATGGATGTACAAATCTGATAGGAAAATTTAAATAGTACATTCTTTGACATGTAATGACATAAGTACATAGTAAAGTTAAACTACATGACGATCCAGGACATATGCTCTGGTATTCCGAGGGTAAGTACACAATCTAGAACTCGTAAGGTAAGTCCTCAGCTCAACAATGACATTCTGAGAAAGTACAAGCAATATAATGCTAATTAATAACTAATATGCTTCATAAGGTACAATACATTATTAATAATTGTGGCTGTTTAGTAAACTAACGGCCCTTATATTAACTACTCAGTCCTCCTCTATCATTTTAAAAAACGAACAGAAGAAGATGACAACAAAGCACGATAGTGTGTACATATAAAGTAAGTACAGATGTGCTAATCTATTGTAGAAATATAGGTGTGTTATGACTCTGTAATATATAGAAATATAGGACAGAAGTATTAGTTGGAGTCATGTGGGCATCTAGACAAAATGTCAGCCATCACATTATCCGCACCACGGATAGCTCGTACCGTGAAGTGAAAAGGTTGAAGAGCTATAGCATATCGAGTGGATCTCGAACTCTTCAAATTCTTAGTCTGAATAGCTGTAAGAGCTTTCTGATCAGTCTCTAGAATGAAATGTGCGCCCAGGAGGAATCTTTGTAGCTTTAGAATTGACCAAACCATCGCTAACAACTCACGGTCTAAAACCGAGTAGTTCCTCTCTGCCGCATTTAGTTTTCTAGAAATGTACATAACAGGATGCAGAGTATTTGCATATTCTTGCATCAGTGCTGCTCCAATCCCAATGGATGAAGCATCACTCCGAAGAACAAAAGTCCTATCAAGAGTAGGTAATCTTAAGATGGGAGGAGAAGAAAATATATTCTTGATTTGGTCTAGTGAAGATTGGCATTCTTCAGACCAACGGACCAGATTAGGCGAACCTTTCTTCAACAATGTTGAGAGAGGTGCCATGATCGAAGATAAATTTGGAATAAATCTCCCATAAAATTGAATTAAACCTAAGAGACTCCTAACTTGTTTCTTCGTTTTAGGAACAGAGATGTTCAGTATTTTGGAAGTATTGTGGTCTTCTGTCTTCAAGAGACCATGACCAACACGATGACCCAGGAAAGAGATTTCACCAAAACCAACAAAAGCTTTAGAAGGTTTTGCTGTCAAATTATTCTCACGTAGAGTGGACAGTAAGTCATATAACCCTAAATAGTGATCTTCCCAGGTATCACTGAAGAGACAGATGTCATCTAAGTATGCGATGACATCCGAACGATGTGACAGAATTCGACGCATCATGCGAACGAAAGTGGCAGGGGCGTTCATGAGACCAAAAGGCATAACATTCCATTGAAATAGACCCCTAGGTGTAGAAAAAGCAGTAAGAGGTTTGGCATGCTCTGCTAAAGGCACTTGCCAATAACCTTTAGACAAGTCAAGTTTAGTGAAGAATCTAGAATTAGAAAGTCTAATCAGTAGATCTTCTAACAAAGGCATCGGTTCAGCGTCGAACTTTGTGACCTGATTCAATTTGCGATAATCAACGCAAATTCGTATGTTCTTATCCTTCTTCCGGACAATAACCATGGAAGAAGAATATGGTGAAGTCGATGGTTCAATTATATTTAATTGAATCATTTCATCCAATTCCTTTTCCACTTGCGACTGAAAGTGTATAGGAATAGGATACGGCCTAACCCTAATTGGATTATTGTCGGTAAGAATTATGTCATGTTCTATGACATCTGTGTGTCCAGGAATGTCAGTGAGAACATCCTGAAATGTTTGTAACATCGACGAGACTTGTCGATGTTCGTCACCAGAAAGATTAGGAGAAACAGAAACGTTTTTCCAAGATTCCGTGGAATGTAATGGAACCACTGGAAGGGGAAGGTTGACATCAGAGAAGGTAGCTTCCTCATCCTGAATGACAGACAGGGATGAATAATGACCGTGAGGTGCAGGAGCATCATCCGTTGCCTGGAAAATAGGCAGCAAATAGTCCGGACGTTCGTGAAATTCCGAAAGCATGTTTATGTGGAAAGTTTTATGCTTTCCATCAATATCGACCACATAGTCAACATCGGAAATCCGAGAGACTATTGCATACGGACCTTTCCATGCAATAAGAAGTCTATTTTCCCTACTGGGGAGTAGGACGAATGCTTTGTCACCTGGACAAAGTTGTCGTAGACATCTATTCTTGTTAGCAAACTGCCTTGCCTTCTCTTTAGCAATTTCTGATGAAGCAGTTGCTAGCTTACATGCCTCAATGATCTTTTGTCTAAGAGCAATGACATACTCATATGAGGATTGAGTTTCATCGCTAATATCATCGGCAGTGATGAGATCGTGTAATAAAGACATAGGGCCGCGTGGACGCGCGCCAAAGACAAGTTCGAAGGGAGAAAATCCTGTGTGTTCATTAGGGACTTCTCTATAGGCAAAGAGAGCCGCGGGTAAAACCCTGTCCCAATCTTGAGGATGATCTTCAGTTATCTTACCAAGCAAAGTCTTGAGCGTTCTATTCAGACGCTCAACTAACCCATTAGACATAGGATGGTAGATACTACTGAGAGATCGTTCAATATGTAAGGTAGACATTACCTGTGACATAGTGTCAGATATGAGTTGAGTGCCATGGTCTGACAATATTTCTCTGGGGAACCCCAAGCGAGAAAATATCAACCAAAGAGCATCTGCGATATCTGTAGTAGATATGCTCTTAAGAGGAATAGCCTCTGGCCAACGTGTGCACATATCGACACATGTAAGGATAAACTGATGTCCTCTGGCCGACTTGACCTTAAAAGGGCCAATAATATCTATGGCCATTTTCTGAAACGGCCGAATAGGAATGTCAGCAGCCTGGATAGGCGCAGCATGTCGTGGTCCTCTAGATTTGACCTCCTGACATACCTTGCATGATCGGCAGTAAATACGAATGTCCTTATTGACAAAAGGCCAAAAGAAAGCCGCAAGGACTCTCGACTTCGTACGGGCAAAACCCATATGTCCAGCACATTGCGAGTCATGAGCATGTTGCAATATTTGGACTCTCATGCTCTTGGGAACAAGAATTTGCGAATGTGCCGACGTAGTCGAATCTTGTACCATACGTACAAGTACGCCGTTTCTCATTGCAATCCAAGATTTTCTATTTGTATCCTGATTCGGATCACATTTCTTCGCAAGAACGAAGAATTTTTTTAAAGAAGGATCTTCTTCTTGCAATTTTATGAAAGAGTCACGAGTGATTACTAAGTGACTATCTTGGCTATCAACTTCATTATCACTATTCAGTGAAGTTTCGGGTGTTTGTAGAGCTTGTGCTCTTGTAACTACTGCATTTGTAGCTTGCATGTTATTATCTTCCCAAGCAGCAATCTGCTGTGGGGTACACTCCCTAACTCCGTGAATACGACCAATAATAAGGTCCGCAATAGGATTAGGTAAGAGACAAGCATGCACATCTCCAGTAAAGAAAGGAGTGGCAATGCGAATTACAGCAGTAGGATATTTTTCTAGAGTGCCGCCAAATGTGACACATTTAATAACCCTTCCTGTAGCACAAGATGGATCTACAAGCGATTGTCTAACACCAATAGTGGTGCATCCGGAATCGAAAAGTAGTGAGACCGGAGTATCATTAACAAGACCCTTATGTAGAATTAAAGAACCCCTCCCGTCATGCGCAACAGCAGCAGGAAGAGCGGGAAGTGGGTGACCACAACTCAAAGTAGTTATGGTACCCGGTTCGAATAAAATACTGCATTGGGGGCATTTGTTTGCTCTTTCAAAGTCAAAAGCAGAACTAGTGACAGCGTCAAAGTTTTTACTATCAACAACATGATTACAGGCTCCCTCAGTTTCCTGTTGTACAGCATTAGCCTGCTGATATCTCTTTTTTTTGTGTTGAGATCTACCCCGACTATTATTACCTCTGAAGTTATCAGAGTTATTATTATCTCTGCAGTTATTATTGTCTCTATTGTAATTGTTATACTGGTTCGAATTCCAGTTTCCACGATTACTATCATGTTCACATTGATGCGAACATCTATTTGTTTGGTTTTGAGGTCTTCGGCAGGAATAACCTCTATTACCATATCCTCTTTTGAAATGCCTATAATTATTAGGGTGATAGTAACGACCACTATCAGGTTGTCTCCAATTCTTCGAAGAAGAATCACCATGAAATTGGTTTCCATGATTTTGACAGAAATTACCGCTGCCCTTTCTATCAAAATTTTGTTGGGATTCTACGAGCAAAGTTTTGACCATACGGAGCTGCCGAAGCAACTGGTAAACCTTCTTTCACCTTAGAGTTACCCATGGTTATGTGTGGGTGCGCAGTTACGTATTGGCAACAGAAATCTTCCATTTCTTTTATTGTTTTAGGTTTACGTTCATGAAGGAAAGCAAGGAAAGACTCATTGACAGACGACATGACTTTGTCTCTAAGTATTAAGTCCATAAGTCCTTCATAAGTTTTTTCCGTCTTAGATAGTTCAACCCATCGTGAGAAAGTAATGCGTATTCTTGCAATAAACTCGGAGAATTCAACTCCATTTTCAGGTAACATGTTTTTAAATTGTAGACGATAGCCGTCTTCGTTAAGCTGATATTTCTTTAACAAAGCGGCCCTGACAACCTCATAATTGCTCTTGTCAGGTTCATCCACCATATTTAATATACTTAGAGCTTTACCTGTCAGTATCCCTGATAACTGATAAACATATTTTGCTTTGTCTATGTTATGAGCTGTACATGCTTGTTCAAATCTGTCCAGATAGAACATTATGTCATCACTGGAAGGACTAAATGTTGGTAACTTAATCTTAAAAGTATCATTATTAGCCTTCCCAGAAGATGAACCCTTGTTTGAATCATTACCATTACTCATGCTCGTCAATTTCAATTTCTCCAACTCTAAAGCTAAGAGTTTTTCTTCATGTTCCATTTTTGCTTTCCTCTCATCAGACTCTCTTTGTAACTTCCTTTCTTCAGCTTGAGCCTGCATTTGAAGTCTTTCATTTTCAGCTTCTTTTTCAAGTCTTTTATTTTCAGCTTCTTTTTCAAGTCTTTTTATTCTCAGCCTCTAGCTGTAGCTTTCTTTCCTCAGCTTCTGATTCCCTTTTTTGTTTTTCCATTTCCATTTGGAATCTCTTTTCATCCACCTGCATCTGCAGTTTCTTTTGTTCAGCTTCCATATGCAGTTTCTTTTGTTCAGCTTCCATTGCTTTATCATATCGAGCAGTTGCAAATTCTTCTAACTTATCACCAGTCTTCCCAAGCAATTTACCCTGCTCAATAAAGTGCTCAAATGTAGACATGTTGTCTAACATATGAGTCCAAAACCTGAAATAATTAACTAATTTATTTCAAACCTAAGTGTAACAAGTCTTAATTAAGCACTTGTATATTCACATCACATTATATTATCCCAGTCTCTGTGGGAAACAAGTCTCCAATCAAAGAACTTGTATATGAAATATCAGCACTCAAATCTTGATCATAAGTGCACTTCTCATTCAATAGTGCACGACACTATTCATCATTCATTTATCATCAGTATAGTAGTAACAGTGCATTAGCATAGCCCATTAACTAATTACTATAACTGTAAACAATGACTATGTAAACACATGCAGAATGTAAACATTGAAAATGTAAACAATACAAACAATGTAAACAATAACAATGTAAACAATAACAAAGATCAGCAACAATACAAAAACTTTCGCAGAAATCAACTAAAAATAAAGCAGAAATTAATGAAATATCACAAAAAATGTGACGATATCTGCGATAGAATTAAACAAAATACATGACACCACAGTGTATAAACAAAAATGTTGTATGAAACTAAATTATAGACAAGAGTAGGCTAACAAATACAAACAAATCACAACAAAACTAAAGAATGTGAAATAATAACGAAAACAATATTAAAACATGTCATCACAGCTAACATAAATAGCAACAGAAGTCGCTTAGCAAATTCCAGTATCGGAAATTTGCAAACCCTACAGAAAACGCTCACAATAGACGACCTCTATGACGTGGCATAATCTAACGGAGACACCACCCAACCGAGAACCCGCTGAAATATAAACATATAAATATACAAATAACATATAGACATATAACATATAGAATGAGATGATACACAGAAGACTCAGCAGAAGTATAAGGGCACAGTTTACATACAAACAGGCCACTTAACTTAAAGGCTTCCAATCGTAGAACAGCAGAAAAAAACGGATGTCAATCAACGTCCTAAAGAGCGAAGCTCCAACGATGATGGCACATCTGAACTGCTTCCACTGCTAACACGATGGTACAAGAGCTTCTGACATACTGTGTGTTGAGTTGTTTCGGCACTTGACCTTCTAATCCAAAAGTAAGTTGATGGAAATCGGTACTTGGCCTTCTTCAGAAAACAACCCGTTTCAACCGGCACTTGACCTTCTCAAAAAACGACAGCACTGGAACCTTGACAGCAGCAACTTGCTTGACTTGCGTAAAAGATAACAGCAGTCCGAGTTATCCGGCAACATGTAACAACGCCGGGTACTGTCAAATTCTTGTTTCCGTCAAAAAATTGAAATTTTGACTTTTACCGGGCAACGCCGAGTACTTTGAAAATTTTGAAGATGTTGACTGTATTGAAGAATGTTAATTTCTTGAAGGATGCTGATGAATTCTTGTTGAAAATGAAGTGGGTAAGGGACCCGTGTTTGCTAGTACCAGAATCAAACCAGCTTATGGCCACCAAATGATGCGTGATGCCATATGATGATGGATGGCATCCGCATGTCTGGTTTTGTGTAGTGTGTAGATGTGTTCAGTCAAAACAATGTTCATGCAACAATAACAGGGCAATCCACATAGGACGTCAGTAAACTCACGACGTATAAAGTCAATGAGTCTTGAAACAGCCGTTGACGTTTTTCTTCATTATTTATTGTGGACGCCACAGTGACAAAATGGTTACGCAAATGTGTAGGCACATCAAACAGTCATTATCACAGCAACATTCAATACAGCAATAAACGGTAGACAGCATTACAATGATGAGTCAGATGCATGTTATATTTCATAGTGCTGTAAATGTAGTCAGGTGAAAACTCCATCCTTTTCTATAACAGCCAGGAGATAACCAGATGTATGAGATCAGTTCACTCTCCTTAGTTTGACTTCAGCAAGACAGACACGTCTGCCGAAGTATAAATAATGTCCTCAAAAATATCCTCTAGATAATAAAGGTTTTCTAAACCTAGTTCATTTAACAAAGTAGCAAGTAATGGTCCTTGGTACATGCATCAACCGATGCAGTACAATGCAGCGACATGTGAGCTGGGAAAGAACATCTCGTGACGACGACTTTCGGAGACAGGCTATGAATCGAAATCGCTCACGACCCAAAATCGATAGAGTTAATGAAAAAGTCAATTTACCTTGCTTTCATGAAATACACAGAAATATCACGCCTCCCGACATGTGGGAAAACACTAGAGGTATTATCTCGACTAAACGAAATATCCATAAGAGGACTACACATCCCTGACAGAACAAAAATAGCGGAGATCCCCTCTTCAACGAGGCATCTCTTTCGCCATTCCAAATCGCTCACTCCCACTAGTGGTGGGCGGAAACCGATCGACAAACAACAAGACAAGTCATGCGCAGTCCAGCGCAAAAATGACCACAGCTCAAAAGTTAACTGCATTCGATACCAACGCGAGAAGACAAATGCTTACCGAGAAAAGTGACTATAAATTACAAGCAGTTGTTGCCCTTGCGTTATTGACTGAACGCATCAGTGGGTGTGGGTGTGTAAACATATAAAGAGTTCACTGGCCGAACCTTTTTCCTTGGCTAAGTTCTCCAGCGACATATATCAAATATTTATGTAATAAAGTTAAACCACGATAGGGGTTTTCATATTAGTGAGATCTCCACATCACTGTCCGATAGTAAGTTTGATAGACTGTTCTCATGACAGTGATCCATAATGATGACAAGAAAGCAAGATGGCTACCTTCCTGAGTTTTGCTCACTCACCTAGCAGAAGGATAATGATAAGCCAAAGTTAATTCACAATTTGAATATCAATAATTTCATAGAGTTTCCCTACAGTTCCACATTACTAAGGTTGTCACATGTAGACATCAGCTCTGTTGGGAAACCTGTCATCTTCAATGGTATATCAAC
Organism: Oreohelix idahoensis; assembly: GCA_024509875.1. Lineage (NCBI taxonomy): Eukaryota > Metazoa > Mollusca > Gastropoda > Stylommatophora > Oreohelicidae > Oreohelix > Oreohelix idahoensis. The sequence continues at coordinate 1,077,337 of JAMPIV010017473.1, read as the reverse complement.
GACCAACGATGTTCGAAAACACGACTCCATCTAGGCCTAACCATGTAGAGATCATCAAAAGAAAGGGTCTGGCATTACCTGGAGTCCGAATTAATAACAAAGTGCATGAGGAGAATCTCTGACAAATAGACTCTTGCAGAGACACAAACTTCTCCTGGAAAAACATGCACAAATCACTTTTCAACCCTTAAAAGGGACCAGCCCAAAGAAACACACTCAGCCATATCAGGCGGCATTATCGAGACTCACTACGCGTGCCTCGAAAAACGAATACCTGCCCCAGTGTTCGGCACAAAGAATATAGTCCGACCTAAACATACAAAGACATAAATATAACACTGAATCTTCTTGTACTAGACAAGTAATACATATAAATTCAGGCCATAAACATATTGAACAAGATCAATCTATTTTCTGGCCCTAACAAATGAGAAATTACATAAATACGGTATTAATCCGCGCAATAAATATTCAAGGGGAGATCATCCACATAATCAAAATCATAAATCAAATCATGGATGATATAACTTTGACTGTAACAAAAGTAATCTCTTTTTTCATATCAATTAGTCATATCGTATTTTTGTAATGCGGTTCTCTCACCGATTAAGGTAAAAGGCATGGAGGTTTTGGGACTCTGCCATTCAGAGCGAAAAGTCTGTTTACAAAGCTACACAAAATTGGCAACAGTTACTAACTAGTAAAACTACAAAGTTACAACACTTAATTTTCCACACCAAGTGAACTTCTTATTTAACTATAACTTTAACTTTAGTTTCTTTGGCTTACAAAGTTCTTTGGCCGAAAACCCGAGTTCGCGGCCTAGATTAGGGTAAAAGGCATGGAGGTTTTGGAACTCTGCCATTCTGAGCGAAAAGTCTTTTTACAAAGCTACACAAAATTGGCAACAGTTACTAACTAATAAAACTACTAAAGTTACAACACTTAATTTGCCACACCAAGTGAACTACTTATTTAACTATAACTTTAACTTTAGTTTCATAGATTTTGTTTCTTTCAATTATTCAATTATTCTTTACAAAATTATTTTTACCGTTATTTATACATACAATGAATGCTCAGTTTTACTATAACACACTCTTGACAATATTCTTTCAGTAAATCTGAAATTTATGTCAATCACACAGGTTCTATAATCCCGGCGCGTGTCGCTCAACTGTGAATTATCACGCTTGTGCAACCGCGTTCAATCCCAAGTCGAGACCCCAACTGTGACGGTATTGCCTCCCCTGCTTTGCAACAGTGGTTCAACAGTGGCCAGAACTCAAGAGTATCTATTATAGGCTTTCATGGAGTCTATCTTTACACAAGATTACTCTTGGCAGAAATGAAGATAGAAGAGTAGTAAAGCGTATATCACATGGGAGTCTTCACAAGATATTCAGATAAGCGAAAACAATGCTGGCTGTTGCCGAGCACGTTAATTCTGTAATCTGCCGACAACTTTAGTGAAGAATTTAAGCAATGGTTTATTCTAGCTCGTTAAGCCCCCACCCTTGAGTTAATCAGTGGAATTCTATTATTTTAGTATAGCTCTGTTTAGAGTGTGTGTAGTAATTTGACTGAGACAAACATGCAGTAACTTCAAAAGGATTAAATCGAAGTTAAATTTGTAACGTTACAAATAACAAAATTTAATAATCACTTTAAGTTTAACAGTTTAATAGCTAGGAATAATAGTTAATTACAAAGTAAAGTTTTCATCACTCGGGTGATGGTATTTTATAAGAGGTTCAAGTGGCAGCATATGGGTTAACTTAGCTGCCAGTGACGATTCTGATCCTCCTCCTCCTGATGAGTTGGTTTTCTGTACACTGCGTTCACTCGTCTCTGGTCAAAGTTTGTAGGGTGAAGCTCATTTCCCAGGAAAGTCTAGGAGAGTCTTCAAAGCTGGTCTTCCGTCTTAAAGCGTAACCACTCGTCCCTTTTTGTCCCAGAAATGGTCCTTTTTGCTGGTACCACCGATAACTGCTAACAGAAATAGAAACGAAACGCTCTTCTGAGTATGGCGTTTTCCGACACATAGTTAAGTGCCTCCCTCTTCTATTCTACCACCCCATGTCAGAATTTACCCTCGATGAAAATTAAATTTAATCCCTCTGGATAAAACTTTCTTTACTTTTAAACTGAATAGCTTTATTTACATTACAGTTAAATGAAAAGGTTAAACGTAAAGATATAATATGTTTTACATTTACATCTCCACTGTTTGAAAAGTGTTCACAATATAAATTCATTTATGTTTCCTTTATATTTACACTTGTTGAAAAGTTTGAAACTTCTATTAATTTTAACATGAATATGTTTTTTCGTTTACATTTACACTGAGTGAAAAGCTTTGAAACTGTACGCATTATTCTTAGAATGTACATCATTTCTGTCATCTTTCCCTCCCTGCTCCATAGGGAACATGGAACTACTTTATGCTTTTAATTCTCTCTACGAAACTATCAATAAAGCAATCACCAGCCCGTGCAGTGGTGGTTCATGAATCATCATTCTATACGCTAAGGTTGCCAGCCTCAAATAACTTTGACATCCTGTAGCAATTTTCACACATTAAAATTCACATGGTAATAAATATATGTTAGTTCACATGATAGTAATGAAACATCGAATGAAAATGCACTACTTACGCCAATCTTGGCGCACATACGTTTTTGCTCAGAGGACTTAAAAAAAAGCACTGGCAGCTGCCTTCTTATCTCGTGTACTGGGGGTCGTTAATTTTAACTTTAATTCCCTCTGACTCCGTGTCTTTCTTCAGTTTCCTAGTCCCGGTGTTCCTTATTAAAATGTAGAGATTTCCTGTGCTTTGTAAGTCTTATTTGGTTCTCCAATAAAAGGTCCGGTTTAAAACAAGGAATTATGAATCTAGTCTTCACTCTTGCGAGTTCTGATGTTGTCTTGGAGAGCGTGAAATTCACAGTGAAATAAAACTGCGGAATGGTCAGAATATATTCCTATCTTCCCACGCCTTCGTTTGTTATGGAGTTAAATAAACGCTCGAATCATAATCAAACAGGTCGGGTGTGGTACTTTCAAAATATTTCCGACATGGAAAAATTTTGCAAAGGTCACGTCTCCCATATATGGTAATATGATGTCCGATGCCCTTGTGTACAAACTTACAGACAGATTGGGGAAGTCACATGACAACATGTGTAAGCTGTAATACTTATTACTTTATTAGAATGTAATGTTGTCATAACAAGTTGGCCCGGAAGCGATTATGGCACCTTTGTCTGCCCAAATGTGTCACACAGACAGTAATCTCGTCTTATCAGCGGTTCAATCTAAACGCGCCGGCGACTATCTTATCTCATTTGCTCACTGCAAGCCAGGATGACCGGGTAATAAACGGGTGACATCACCGAGAGGAATTATAAAAATCAGTACCACAAATGTACCGATACTGCCGGAGAGAAACAAAGATCGATAGGGGCCGCCCCGTTTTGTTACAGTTAACTAAATGCAATAACGCACAGACTAGCTCGGGCGTTGGCGCAGCTGGCGAGTCCTTTTTAAGGCTTTATGCTAGCAGATAGATAAAATAAAATTCTTAATATCCGAAAACTCTGAAAATAGACATGGTTTAATCAATCTTTAGAGACCTCTGTATGTCTAAAGTAGACCCCAAAAGCTCCTAGGTTGCCTACCCCTGCACTAAGACATTTGACAAACTAAGACACGGATATGATATAAAATGCTTGCAAGCATCCAGACAGACAGAACAGATCTGACAACAGTACTATGAAAAGAATGCAGCAATTAAAATACATACTGAAAGAGGAGTGTATTTATATAAAAAAGAAAAACACAGCGATGTTTGTCATCTGACAGTCTGGCAACATCTGGTGAATTCAACTCAAAGAGAAGACGAGGAAGCTAAAAACACTTACACAAACTGACCACTTGACACGGAAAGAGATTGAGAACACCGATGATTCAAGAAACCAAAGAGAGTAAGAAATGGAGACGTAATAGCCATTGTCCGTCAGCAGCTTAGCATTCAATGATTTCTGGGTGTGGAGTATATTTTTCTTTTCTAAAACCTCTATTCTCTAGTATCATCGGTGTGTTGTATGTTTGTCGAGTTTTAAATCTTTGACGCTTCTTCTTCTTCTTTGATCCTTAGCAGCCGACCGTCAAAGCAGTCAGTGGCCATCACGCCTAGTGGCGTCTTGTAGGGCAACAACAAATTGATTCCACTTTGCTCGGTCGGCAGCCATCCTTCGTACAGTACCTTAACTCTGGTTCATTCTTTGCATCTCAGCCTCCACAGTCCTCCGCCAGGTTGTTTTTGGTCGGCCTCTCTTTCGTTTTCCTTCAGGGGTCCAAAGCATAGCTGTTCTTGTGATGGCATCGGGGTCTCTTCTGAGGACATGGCCAACCCAGCTCCAGCGTCTGCCAGCTATGGTGGTGTGCATGTTCTCTTGCTTGCTCCGAGTAAGCAGATCTTGGTTGGTGATGGTATTCGGCCAAAAGATTCGGTGAATTTTTCTTAGGCATGTTGTGTGAAAAGAGGACAATTTCGACATTTCCTTCTCTGTAACTCTCCAGCACTCCGCACCATAGAGAAGCACAGAAAGCACACAGCTCTGATATAATCTTAATTTTGTGCTTGTGCTGTATTGAGAGGACTTCCAGATATTGTTTAGGCTAAAAAAGGCTGTTCTTGCCTTATTCATTCTGATGTTGATGTCTTTGCCTGCCCCGCCGTCTGGTGTTACTATGCATCCTAGGTATGTGAAGGTGTCTGTCTGTACCAGTTGCTGATTCCTTACTGATATGGGCCAGGGTTGCTCACATTGAGCGTCATGACCTCTGACTTCTTTAAATTGATGTTCAAGCCCACCTGCTGGCTAAACTTATTAAGTCTATCCATTTTTTCCTGGATGTGTTGATGTGATTGCGCTAGTAATGCAATGTCATCTGCATATTCCAGATCTTCCAATGTAGAAAATGTAGTCCATCGTATTCCTCTTGGACTGCCCTCTGTTGTCTGGCTGTGGCGAGAGGTTTTATTTGACTGTAGGATCAGTATAGTACTGAAAATTACAGAAATAGAATTTCTGCAGAAAATGGTGAAGTTCCAGTGTCTGAGAGAACTACTGGTATCACAAATTAGTTACGGCTGTGAATGTTCTGATCTCGAAAACAATAGTAGAGAGGAGACCGACATAAAGCGCCACCTCCGCTGTGTAACTAACTGTGATATTAATAAACAAGGAAACAGATTTTACTTAACTAAGATAAAATTGACAAGTCGTTCAAATACAATTTCCTTCTTATTTATTTAGTATATACACTATCTACTCTTGTGCTGAAGGGTGAATGTTGAAAAATGGAATGTAATGGAATTGTAAGTTTACGTGATTTACAAATATTTATTTTATATATATAAATATATATATATATATATATATATATATATATATATATATATATATATATATATATATATTATATATATATATATATATATATATAATATATATATTTTACATCAAGTTTTCCAATTATAGGAACAAAAAAAATTATATCAGGTGTGCTGTTATTTAATTATAGTACATGGATCAGCTGTGCTGTTAATAAAGGATATAATACTTCTCAGCTATGCTGTTAATTTTGTCTCTTGCTATGTTAAGTCACTTTCTCATCACTGACAGTCTCTATGCTCACAATGCTGACAGAAATGGTACGAATGTGTACTCATCTCTTAAAACAGTTCTGTTCTCCGTAGTTAGGTTCACACAACTCCTGCTGAGGCTCGTTACTTTAGCCCACCCAAGACTGAGAGGGACCAAAGATGTAGCTTCTGTACAATCTCTATGCTCCTGAGAACGAACGAACGAACGAACTTTATTTTCAAAGGGTTGAGAATTGGGCACGCAGGCCCGTCTGACATTCTGCCCTTCCTTTCTCCCGTCTTTTATACTGATTTCATTTATTCTCACATACAATTTACCCATCAATTCAAGGAATTCAACGTTGTACAGGTAAAATAATAGCATACTCACATTCACAGTATCTAATTATAAACATGAAATAAAATATGTTGAAAAGTACAAACTAAGTATTACCATGAAACAAAATATGTTGAAAAGCACTAACATCATCATTAACCCTACACTCGATATTATACCCTTTGTTCGGAACAATAATCATATTTGGGGGGCAGATAATCAGAACTCATAAAGTATTCGACAAGTTTACGCTTGTATGAATAGGGACTGAGGTTGTTATGTTTTAGATAATGTGGAAGATAGTTCCAAAGATGAGCAGCAGAGTAAGCTAAGCTTTCTTGAATAAGTCAAGCCTAGGCTTGGGCACTTGTATTTTGTTAAGGCGTTGACTGCGTATTTCACTGTATTTTGAACATTATAGGCCCACAGATATGTTGGAGCATTCTGTGACAGGATTTTTATAACTGAACAAATTTAGCTTTGTTGAACAGAAAGCGCTTTCTTAGAGGCAGTATTTTGAGATATTTATATAGATCTACACACTGTGTTTGGCAGTTGTCAGAAACTAGACGCCGTGTCTCAGATGTATGCATGTAGGATGAATGACAACATGGCTCAGTATGATTTAGCACTAGCGAGACAAGACAGGTGTCTACTTGCAAAGCATTCTTTCTGATAAACTAATACATGGATACATTCAATAATATAGATTCAATACATGAATACATTTAATACATGAATACATCCCATAATACAAATCAATGCATGAATAAATCCAATAATATGTACACCTAGGTGTGATACAATAATGTCCTTCCCCCTATACTATACCACGCCCTCTCTGACAAGTGCTATACTAGCTGGTAACATATATCCTAATAATATTGTTATGATCTATATGATAGGAGTATATGAGACGAGGACTGTTTGGTGATATATCAGGTGGGAGTTATAGGAGACAATAGATTGGAGTTAGATGCGACAATAGATTGAGTCCTGACAAGGACTGTTTTGGTTATATTGCAGTTGGTCTTATCTGAGACAATAGATTGAAGTTATAGACTGACAATAGATTGAGTCCTAACAAGGACTGTTATGGTTATATTTGCAGTCGGAGTTCGATGAGACAATAGATTGAGTCCTAACAAGGACTGTTTTGGTTATATTGCAGTTGGAGTTAGATGAGACAATAGATTGAGTCCTAACAAGGACTGTTTTGGTTATATTGCAGTTGGTCTTATTTGAGACAATAGATTGAGTTATAGGAGACAATAGATTGAAGTATGAGTCCTATTAGTCTTCGTCTATTCAATCCTAATAGGAAATACAATCATTATACTTAATTCCCCCAAGATACAATCAGTAACCTGATAGGTAGTATAAATGACACACAACAAATACCAACGGTTATCGTAAATATATTTACCCTCCTAAGATTTTAAACTGGCCAGGTTTTGACGCAATTTAGCGAAGTAGGTTGCAGGTCGATGCCCTCAGGTAAGCAATGAATCATAGTGACAGGTTCTTCCTCTTCAGTCGGTCGGTCTGGCTTCGTTTTTGGTGTTGCGTGTTTAGCATAAAATCCGCCCGATTATATAGGCAAGTAAATACTTGAGGAAAGCTTTCGGTTGGTTCCTGGCGGAGCAAGTTGATTGGTTTCCTCCGGTTTAGTCTCAAGCGCTGTACAGCCTAATTTTATTCAGTTTAAATCCGCCATCTTGCGTGAACATGATGGCCGTTAATTTATTCTGTCTCAGAGACTGGTGAACGGTGCAAGTTGATTGGTTGAAGCAAATCTGTATCTCGACATAGTGATTAACAAAGTAGTGGGTTACACTTCGTTTCACGACACTGGCGCATCACCCAGTCTATGACGCGTAGAATCTTTCTGACCTTAAGCACTGGTGCAGAAAAAAGGCTGTCAGTGGCGACAGGACGATTCTCCAGCAACTTCAGAGCAGAGGCAGAGGCCTTGAAAACTGCAGCAGAGGTTATATTGACAGAAAAAACGGCTGAGAGACAAGTTGCTTTCTTTACTGATGCACAGTCAGTAATTGCAACGTTGAAAAGCCAAAATAATACAGACCTGGATGATCTCAGAGTAGTGCTCCAAAACTTTGTCAACGATTCAAAAGTGTTGTGATCCAATGGATCCCATCTCATTGTAATATCGCCGGCAATGAAGAGGCTGACAGAATGGCAAAAGAAGGTTCACATCTACCTCAGCCTGATGCAAGCATAACTTTTGAGGAGGCAAAGAGTTTTATCAGAATCAGTTACAGAAACAAATGGAATGTAGAACATCCAGTGCACACACAGAATGATGCTTACTACCAGCTCCACAGAAGAGAACAAGTGGTAATCTTCAGAATCCGCACTGGCCACAACAGATTGAGATACCATCTATTCAACAAGCTAAAGATAGGAACTACCGATCAGTGTAACTGTGGCACTGATAAAATGAATACTGAACATCTACTTCAAAGTTGCCCCTTATATGTGGTACAGAGAAAGTGCATATGGCCGACGCCAGCTCCTTTCGTGGAAAAGCTTTACGGGGATTCAAATAGCCTCAAACTGACTACTGCTTTCTTTGAGAACATTCAAGTGGACGTCTGAGAGTGTACGAAGAAGAAGAATCTCTATTTTCCACTCATCGCAGAGACCTGAAACATTCCATGCAGCCCCCTATCTTGGTACATTTTAATCTTCCGAGTTTTGACCGGCATTGACTCAGCCTTTTTAAAATCATAGTTAAAGCAATGTAAAATCAGGTGGCATATAAGTAAGTGTTTTAAGGTAAGGGAAATAATGAACTTCGAATATAGATTTTGTTTCGTATATGAAAGGGCGTGTGTCGGAGTATTAATGGTGAAGTGCCGATTAAATCAACGTGTTTGGTCAAACAATTAGGTCAGCGAGTCTTTTCTTTCAACAAAGATGTAATAATAACTAACTTTCTTCTGAGCGTTACATTAAGTGTTTAAACTTATCGGAGCATATTTTATTCAAAGATGGATCAAACGCTTCAGGAAAGTTAATTTTCAGTTATGATCGAAAGTAGTGGGAGCAACCCAGAAGCTGTAAGGATGTACTTTAAAAAAGCTGAGCTCTCTAAAGATCTACTGCGTCTTGAGGTCCCTTATACAGTTCAAGAATTACATAATGTGTTAGTAGGTTTGCTTGCGCATTTTCAATGAAAATGTGATGAAAGTATGTTGAAACATGTGGGCAAGCGCGCTTTTACCTGCCGGTGGTTAATTTACCTGAGTGAAAATTTCTACCCCCTTTTTCAACCACCTAGAGATCTACCTACTGATCTCCTTGAACTTATCAATAGATCACGATCGACTTGTTGCTTACCCCTAATCTAAGTTTATAAAATCAGTACAGGAAAAAACACGTTTTATGGACCACTTTTACGATCGTTACGAAAAATGAGCGTCCGAATGACAGAGTGGCTAGAGCGCTGGTCTCTCGCGGCAAAGATGCCGGGTTGGAAGTACGGTACAGACACGCTGTCTATCCAGCTGTAAATGGGTACCTGACTCTGCTCGTTGAGTTAGGCAAGGAAAAGACAGCGAGGAAGGGAACTGGTGTCCCCACCTCTCGATGCTGGACCTAGTATGGTGAAGTCTCTAACACTTCACTCCCCTATGGCAGTATCTGCTATGGGACTACCTTTACCTTTTACAAAATGCATACCAAAAAACTTGCGACGTCTTTTTCTTCTTTCTTCTTTGATTCTTAGCCGCCGACCGTCAAAGCAGTCAGTGGCCATCACGCCTGGTAGCGTCTTGCAGGGCAACAACAAATTGATTCCACTTTGCTCGGTCGGTGGCCATCCTTCGTACAGTGCCCCAACACTGGTTCATTCTTTGCATCTCAGTCTCCACAGACCTCAGCCGAGTTGTTTTTTGTCGGCCTCTCTTTCGTTTTTCTTCAGGGGTCCATAGCATAGCTGTTCTTGTGATGGCATCGGGGTCTCTTCTGAGGACATGGCCAACCCAGCTCCAGCGTCTGCCAGCTATGATGGTGTGCATGTCCTCTTGCTTGCTCCGAGTAAGCAGATCTTTGTTGGTGATGGTATTCGGCCAAAAGATTCGGTGAATTTTTCTTAGGCATGTTGTGTGAAAAGAGGACAATTTCGACATTTCCTTCTCTGTAACTCTCCAGCATTCCGCACCATAGAGAAGCACAAAAAGCACACAGCTCTGATATAATCTTAATTTTGTGCTTGTGCTGTACTGAGAGGACTTTCAGATTTTTTTTAGACTAAAAAAAGGCTGTTCTTGCTTTGTTCATTCTGTTGTTGATGTCTTTGCTTGCTCCGCCGTCTTGTGTTACTATGCACCCTAGGTATGTGAAGGTGTCTGTCTGTTCCAGTTGCTGATTCCTTACTGAAATGGGCTCCGGGTTGCTCACATTGAGTGTCGTGACCTCTGTCTTCTTTAGATTGATATTCAAGCCCACCTGCTGGGAAATGTCATCTGCATATTCAGATTTTCCAATGTAGAAAATGTAGTCCATCTTATTCCTCTAGAACTGTCCTCTGTTGTCTGGCGCATCACCCAGTCTATGACTGTTAAAAATAGTGTGGATGAAAAGGGGTATCCCTGTCGTACTCCTGTCTTCACCTCGAAGGTTAGGTTGCTATGCCCAACGCTACACGTAAAGTTGGCAGAGAGGCTTTTTATGATTGACACAATGCAGCTTGGAATTCCATAAGCCCTCAGTATTTTCCATAAACTGTCCCTATGTATACTATCAAAAGCCTTTTCAAAATCAACGAAATTAATGTACAGCTGTCTTTGCCATTCTGAGCACCGCTCTATAATGTTCCTGAGGGTAAATATATGATCTACACATCTTCTGTTCTTTCTAAATCCTGCTTGTTCTTTTCTCAGTATTTGTGGTCTACTGCTTTTAAAATTCTCTGTATAATTATCCTGCCTAGTATTTTGCTGGGAACTGAGAGAAAGGTTATTCCTCTCCAATTACACTGACAAACAACATTTTTCTTTCTTATATAAGAATAAGTGTTCTTAGGTCAGTTTCTTGCGCTGATTTCAAATTTGAAATCCGTTTATCTCTATCACATCAGGTTCTTAAGATATTTGTAAATAAATATATTTTTGGGAAACCGTTATTTGCTCCGTTTCATTTTTACTATATAACTTATTAAAAATTAATAAAATGCAAAATAATTGTACTTTTTATACTGCTAAAAGATGCATGACATATTTTACGCTATTTTTCAAATTGTTACTGTATTTTTAAATAATTCTGAGCGAAATATGGCTTCTAGAAGTTGTCGAAATTTGGCTGATCTGTTCTGTTATGTGTGCGGATATTTTACAGATCGTGTTCACCAGAAAAACTTTACACCATTACTAAAGAAAGCATATGAACTTTATTTCGATTCGAAAGTTGATGATGCAAATAAATCTTGGAAGCCAAATGCAGTTTGTTCGACTTGTGCAAATACATTGGCAGGTTGGTTACGAAAATTGCCGAAGCATAAGTCGATGCCTTTTGGAGTGACAGTAATATGGCGTGAACCGACAAATCACGCTACTGGTTGTTACTTCTGCTTGACAAATATCCATGGTTTCACTTTTAAAACTAGAAAGTCTGTGGTTTATCCAAATATAGAATCGGTTTCGAAACCAGTGCCTCATGATCCAATCACGTGTCCGATCCCAGTTCCACCAGAAGAATATGATGTGAATGAACCATCAGAAAGTGATAGTTTACCTGCTTTAGAAACTAATTCTGACTCGGATTATATACCAGTGAATGATGGTGTTCACTTAATTAACCATTCAGAACTTTCAGATCTAATACGTGATCTCGCTCTTACCAAAGGACAAGCGGAATTACTCGGTTCGCGACTCAAAGAATGGAATCTTTTAGCGCCCAATACTCTGATATCTAAATTTCGTCATAGACACAGAGAACTTGTTCAATACTTTGAGATGGATGATGACATTTGCTATTGCAAAGATGTAAACGGTCTAATGGTGCACCTCGGTCATGAGCACATAGTCAATGAATGGCGACTTTTCATCGACTCTTCCAAGACTAGTCTAAAAGCCGTGTTATTGCATAACTGAAATTTATTTTCATCAATTCCAGTCGCCTACTCTGTTCATATGAAAGAAACTTATGACAATATGGCTATACTTTTGGCAAAAATAAAGTACAATGACTACCAATGGCAGATTTGTGGAGCCCTAAAGGTCATTGCAATTCTCACGGGCATGCAGACTGGGTATACTAAATTTTGTTGCTTCCTATGTGAATGGGACAGCCGCAACAGCAGGAACATTATGCAAGAAAGGTGTGGTCTATCAGGGATCGTATGCAGCTCGGGCATAAAAATGTAATACACGAGCCATTAGTTAACAAAGACAGCATCATTTTACCACCGTTACATATAAAGTTGGGGCTCATGAAGAATTTCGTAAAAGCGTTAGATAACATGAGCAAAGCTTTCACTTATCTTCGAGAAAAGTTTCCGCAAGTTAGCGATGCAAAGATAAAGGAAGGTATCTTTGTAGGACCTCAGATTAGGAAAGTTATTGCAGACAAACACTTCGAGAACTTGTTACATGGTAGTGAACTTCGCGCATGGATGGCATTCAAATCGATCGTCGATAACTTTCTGAGAAATAACAAATCTGTCGACTATGTGCATATTGTTAAGCAGTGCATAGATGCATACAGTATTATGGGCTGTAAAATGTCCCTCAAAATCCATTTGCTCGATTCGCATCTTGACTTTTTCCCTGACAACCTTGGCGAAGTCAGCGATAAACATGGAGAACGATTCCATCAAGATATCGCAGTAATGGAGTCACGTTATCAAGGACGGTGGAGTGTGTCCATGCGTGCCGATTATTATTGGATGCTTCATCGCGATGTACCACATGCCATTCACCGACGAAAGTCGACTGCAAAGAAATTCAAGCCTACATAACTGTTATACTTCTTGTACGAATGATGTTGTAATACTGTATGCGTTGTTAAAAAACTTCAATTGCGTAATTCTAGAGATCCCGACCTGATAGAGAAAAACGGTTTGCAGATTTAAAAACAGCGCATTAAAATTGACCAGAAAAACATAGAAATGTTAGAGAAAGAAAAAAAATTTTTTTTTTGTTAGCCAGTGTTATTGCAGTCTGCAAGATCTCCCTTCTTTGCCAATTTGACAATTATTCCTTTGTTCCACTCCATTGGTGTTGTCCCTATTTTCCAGACGTGCAAATAGTGGTTTTAATAGTTCTGCTGCTAGCTCAGGGTCTGTCTTAAATAACTCTGCATTTAAGTTATCATGGCCAGGAGCTTTTCCCTTCTTTAACACTTTGAGTGCTGTGATGATTTCTTCTTTTCGTGGAATGTCTGTATTAACATCTAGATCATTTTCAGCCTCAGGAACATTCAATTGTGTCTCTGGTGGTTTCTTGTTCAGAGTTTCTCTGAAATGCTCTGCCCATCTTGTTTCCTGTCCCTCTGCTGTCGTGATGAGATTTCCTTGCTTATCTCTTACTAATGTAATATTGTTTGCTTCTTTTTTTCCGCTGATGATTTTAGTTATTGTGTATACTGTGCTTTGTTAATTTCTCTGTGCTGCCTCTTCTGCCTGTCTTGCAAGATCGTTTAGGAAATTCCTTTTGTTGGCTCGGGTTAGGCGTTTAACTTCCTTGCCCAGCTGGCTGTATTGTTCGCTATATAGTTGCTTTAACCTGGGGGACTTCGCTTCTGTTTTCTTTCTTTTCATTTCCTTTCTCATCGTTATGGTGTTTAATGTTTCTGGGGTTATCCAGTCTTGCTTCTTCCTTTCCTGGAATCTCAAGCATGATCTGCTGCTTTTCTTATATATTGTTGAAATTGTGTTGAATTTCTGGTCTATATCATCAGTCAATGTCTTTTCCTGACTTTTGGCAAATTGATATCGCTTCTTTTTATCATCCGCAAAAGCTTTTCTGGTAAGGGGATCCTTCAATTTGCTGATGTCAAACCTTTTCTGTGTAGTTACAGTTGGTCCAGCCGTTCTTAGTTTCACTTTCAGTTTTGCTACCACTAAATGGTGATCACTTCCCACATCCGCATCTCTTCTTACCTTCACATCTGTTAATGCATGTCTCCATCTACCGTTAATCCTAATGTGGTCTGTCTGGTTTCTGTCCCGACCATTTGGTGATTCCCATGTTAATTTGTAAATTTCTTTGTGTGGGAAAAGTTTTCCTCCAATGACCAGGTTGTTAATGCTACAGAAACTTATTAATTTATCCCCATTTTCGTTTGTTGTTCCGCTACCGCATTTCCCCGTTTCTCTTTCATTATATGTATTGTATGTTCCAACTTTCGCATTGAGGTCTCCCATTACTACGATAAGATCATATCTAGGTGTGTCTTCCATTTTTTTTCTGCAGTTGTTGATAGAATTCATCCTTGACCTCATGATCGCTGTCAATCGTTGGTGCGTAGCACTGTATTATTGTAGTGTTGGTGAATCTCCCTCTCAATCTTATCCTTATTAGTCTGTTGTTGATGGGTTTCCATTCCAGTAATGTCCTTTCTATTCCTTTCTGTAGAATAATGGCTATACCTTCATTGTGCTGTCCATCCTCTCTTCCAGAGTAAAGTACTGTTTCTCCTGTTTCTGTTTTAACTTTTCCTGCCCCCGTCCATCTGCTCTCGCTTATCCCTAGAGTGTGTAATCTATAGTTTCTCATTTCTGCTGTGACCTGTTTTATTTTACACGTCTCGTTCATTGTCCTGACATTCCAAAATCCTATTCTTGTTTTACGTTTTGCGGTCAGGACGTCCGTTTTCGTGTCAGTGGCTTCCTTTCGGCTTTCACCACTGACAGTCATACGAGCCTCAGACTCCGGATGTCCGTCCCGCGGCAAAGTTGGTTCATTTGTTGTCGTTTCCGTAACTTCATTTCTTTTTACATAGACTGGGGTGTCAGCCCTATGCTAAAACTACCAACCTGGAGGATCAGGGTGTCTGATTTAGTCTGACCCCTGCCCGCGCAAACCTGTCCAGCTTGGTAGAACCTTCCAGTAGTAAAACTCCAACTGGCATAGCTCTGAGGGTAATCAGGTTGCGACGTCTAAATGTAAATAATTCTCCGTCATTTTTGACGGGTTACTTGCGATGAGATCTGTGACATTCAAATAATATAGATTATCGACCTCTCAATGGGATGATTATAGTGGGTACTCAAGGTAACGTTCACTCAAAGCACAGTACAATGCGCGCCGTTTCCGTATTTTCCCAAAAGCTGGTGTGAATATTTCTAACACACTTGAGCAATGCACCATGACTAGATTGAAAGGCATGAGTGTTCTTTTAATGCGTGTTTCACAGTCTAATGCGGGTCGTTTCCGTATTTTACCGCAAAGCTGATTGTTTCGTGGGTTCAAACCACTCGTTAAGAAAACTATTAATGTATCGATCCTTCTATTAATTATCTCGATGAGGCTACAGTTCTTGATTCAGGACAGAGATCATGCTCTGCTGTCCCATTCACATGGCATTTATTTATGCTGTCACAAACTATAACTGTTAAAAAAAAGAAACGCATAGCTACTGAAGGCACACACATAGCCATAAATTTGACATTCAATAACTTTTTTAATTTAATGAGTTAATTGTTCAAATTGCACACAAGAATACCTTAGGGTTCAACCAATCAATTGACAGTTGTTTTGCATCTGGGTCACGAGAGTTTTTTGGCGTACGGGCTTTCCCGTTAGTATGGTGTGTGGCCTTCTCTTGCATCGATCAGCGACTGGCATCTCCTGGGCATGGATGCGATCAGACGTCTGATGTGGGCCTGGGGGATGACTGCCCACTCTTCCTGGAGTGCCTGGAACAGATCACTGTGATTGGCTGGAGCAACGTCTCGGCGACAAACACGTCTATGCAGCTCATCCCACAGGTGCTCAATCGGACTCATGTCTGGAGACAGGGATGGCCAGGGAAGGGTGAGAATGTTGTTGGCAGTCAGGAACTGCGTGGTCAACCGTGCACAATAGGGTTTGGCGTTGCCCTGTTGAAACACAGACCTTTGGGCAGCCAAAAGTGGAAGGACATATGGTCGAAGAATTTCATTGACGTATCGTTGCGCATTCAAGCCTCCTTCAATGTGCACCAGTTGACTCTTTCAGTTGTAACTGATCATTCCCCACACCATTGCACCTCCACCACCGTGCGGCGGAGCTTCATCAACGCAATTTTGGGCAAAACGTTCATTTCGCCTACAGTAGACCCTACGCCGTCTATCATGACGCTGCAGCAAAAAGAACGATTCGTTACTAAACCAGACACGTTTCCATTGATTGTCAGCTGCCCAGGGACGATGCTGGTTGGGCCAAAGAAGTCGATTTTGGCGATGGCGGCGCGTAAGGACAGGTCCTCGGTGAGGTCGTTGTGCCCAAAGTCCAGCGTCATGCAGTCTACTCCGGACAGTTTAATCAGACACATGACGTCCTGCAGGCAATGACTGGGCAGTCGAGGAAGCTGTTGTAAACCTGTCTCTGAGGTGACGAAGCCGAATAAAGCGATCCTCCGCTGCTGTTGTCACTCTGGGTCGTCCACTGCGATGCCGGTCTTCAACTAAGCCAGTGGCTTGGAACAGGTGCCAAAGTCGACTGATGGTACTCTGATGCACGTTTAGATGCCTGGTAACCTGACTTTGACTTTCGCCTGCTTGCAGTCGACCAATAGCAATGTTCCTTAAATTTATCGATAGAGACGCCATAAATGTCTGCTTGAAAATGAACTGAATGTTTTGTGTGCAGCGTTATCCTTTTATAGGGTTTCAGTTGCGTAGTCAGTGAATAGTGTTCACCCCAAATTTTGTTGCTTTCACGTGCGCGCAACATGAGCTGTGGTCAAAAATTGCGTCATAAACACTATTGACCACTGTGTTGTAACGATTACAAAAACGAACGCAATTCGTGTCAACACGTGCATTTGACACTGTAAAGAACATTTGAGGCTGGTTTTTATATACCCTAGCACCAAATTTTACTTACAAACTCATAAAAACGCGCCCTCGGATAGCTATGCGTTTCTTTTTTTTTTTGAACAGTATATATAGGGTTAATACGAATACAGCTACTTTTTGAAGAAACATAATCCCGTTCCTAAAGAGAAATCGTGAAAAGTAGCAATGCCACACTTTCTATTTTAAAAAAGCAGGTCAGCGCACATAAATAATCAGGCTGTGTAAGCATAAACTTGTTGCCAGGCAATTCTTCATTGCCAAAGTCCACGTGTTGGGAAAAAAGCCACTCGGCATGTCCTGGCAAACTTCCGGTGCGCTTGCTGGGCGTATACCAAAAACCTACCCTCTGTCCTGTACTTACTGTTCTTAGTCTTCTATCATTTACTAGACACAGTATTAAGGTCTTTGTCTTGTGTAGTCTGACCTATACTGTATAATAGGTGAACAACAGAAGTGATTGCGTCATTAATAGACTGGACTGCCCCTGGTAAATTTCCGGTGTTATGCGTTGCGGGTCGCACTAATGACCCGTCATCGAAGCATCATTTGTTGGTGATGCCTAGATGACAGGGAGGATAGTGTGATTCGCTTGCACAGCTAGGCGCGTTGTGGCACGGAAGGTCCCGGGTTCGAGTCCTGGGTAAGCCACTCACATCTGTTGTTTTTCTGTTGTCTAGTGTTCTACTTCTTTATTTCTTACGAGTGCCTGGAAACATACCTTTATTTTTGTCTAATATTTATTTACTGGGTGTATGGAACTTATCTGTCTCGTACGTTCAAAAGGTGTGGACATGTTTGATTATAAATAATCAATCCAGTTTGACAAAATCTCTCTATCTCTCTTTCTTTCTCCATCGCTTCCTTAGGTGAAGAGTAGGTCTCAGTGTTATAGTTCCATGGCCTTCTGAACAAACAAGAAGAAATGTGTTTGGTCTAAGATCATATTCAAACCATAGCAATCTGTAACACAAAACAGACATTAGTAGTAGTAGTTTCAACTTTATAGTGTTCCCTGACTATAACAGACTTTTCGGAATCCCAGTAACAAACAGTGATTAGCATCATGCGTATGCTCATGAAATCATGCGACCTGAAAAACATAACTGTGTATTTTAAACCACGAAAAAATTGTTCGAATATATTACTGATCGACGTGTTTCTGCCGAGGTCTTTAATTTTGAAAATCCATCAAAACCGGTCCTGCAATTTTTTGGTTTGCACACTTCTTAATGGCTTCATTGAACGCTTATCATTGACCAATGCAACAGCACAAAGAAGCTAACATGGGAATACAAGAAACCTAATGGTTTCATCAAAGACATGAATGGAACATTGCTTAGTAATATACAAGGGGAAAATAGAGATATAGACATAATATTTTGAGGAACTTATAAAAAGTTGGAGGGACTGACAGTGATATCAAAATAAAATACAAAAGGGAATAATGATTTTCATTACACTGGAAAATATATGGAGATCAAAATAAATTATGTCCAGCGCAAAAATCAGAAACCTTCGTCTCAAATTTCGTGTCGGCCATACTGTAAGACCTTGAAGCAAGAAGAACCAAAAAAAAAGAACAATAACGAAGCTACCAACTTTCATAAATCAGTGATTGCGTAGAATAGAAGGATTGAAATGGTACGACTATATCATCAATGTTGAGCTGATGACAAGAGCCTGACTAGTGTTACTGGAACAATAGACGAGAAGACGATGGCTATGGATAGGACACACGTTGTGGAAACCTGTTTATAGCATTAAAAGGAAGTCCTTTTTCTAGAATCCCCTGGATAAGAGAGTTATAAGGCGACCGAAGAGAACTAGCGACAAATGAAAGAGATGAGGAAAACATGGAAATTCCTTGAGCATGTGAGAGGAGTAGCTGGCATGAGTTTGTACAATGGCTATACTTCTTGGGGAGATGAAAGGTAATGATTATGCATTCTTGGTTTGTTTTTCGCGATAAACAAACAGACAGACGGATGTTGAAAAAAAAGAAACATATACACACATTCACATACAAAAGCGCGTTCGCAATTTTTAGATGTGAACGTACGAATAGTAAATCTGCCCTTAACTTATGGGAAGAGATTGCAGCAACTCTTGAATTTATAGACACCCAGCAGTGCACACTTAGTTCATTTTTAAAACTTTCGGAACAAGCTGGTTAAACATGGTTGTGCTGGAAATGTGAAGTTATCAAGAGAAGGAACGGGTGTAAGTGGCAGATGGGATGTATTTACACGTGGGCCAAGCTGGTCCATGCACGAGAGCGGTACACTGCAAGATTAAAATAAAATTTAAAAGTCAATTAACTCTTGTGAGGTAATTACTTCCTATGGTGAGCAGAGCGAAAGAAGGCTAGGGAGAAGCTGAGTTTGTGACCTCTTTCGTCCAGGCGGGCTCCAAAACGAAGGTACCGGTACTAAATAAGAAGGCAAATTAATTAATACTAGAATGTCTTCCATTGGAAGAGGGGGAGCATGTGAGTGAGACCTGACCAGCTGCTTTAAAATTCTTATTTACGGCTTTGAGTGAGGAGAAAAGGAGAGAGAGAGAGAGGAATGAGGGTTACATATAGAGGTTAATGAGTACAAGAGGTATTTAAACATATATGTTTATGCATGAACTCTTTCTGGGAACATAAGACTTACGACAGTTTTATTGACGAGATTATAAAAACAACATCAAAAAAAAAAATTTAATTCAGGGGACTGTGACAAAACATCTCGACGATATCGATTTTGCAAACATCCTGGCTTTTCTGTTTTAAACCGTTATCAGATGCAAGACAAATGAAAATACTTTATAACAGGTCACACCAACTGGGTTCGAAAATACGGAGAGATTAGAAAAATAAATACGACTAAAGACAGATAGACTGCCCTTGAAGAAATATCACTACAAGAAGTGGAATCATACATAAATAAACTGACAGTAATATAGACACAGTTGGGGGGTGGGGGGTGATATCAAAATAAGAATGCAGAAGGAAAAGTAGCTTTCGTTGCATGCACTGTGAACTCAGGCACACGGACAGCAACAAAAACAACAACAAAAGTTACAGAACTTCACAAATGGGATCTTTCGCAGAATTGAAGGATTAAAATGTATAACGATATCGCGAATGTGTAACTGGCAGGGCGAAGCTGTCATGTGTCAGTAGAACATGAGGTCAGGAAAAAAAACGTTGGCGTTGGATAGGAAACCCGTAGTTATCATTACATCATCATCAACTGCCATCTCCGCAACGAGGGTCGACTGCAATGGATCTCCAACGTTTCTGTCTCTTGTCGTGATGTTGCACTCTGATGCTATTTCCTGTCCATCCCTTGATGTTATCTTCCCACTTATAGCGCTGTCTTCCTCTTGCACGTTAGCACTCTGCCTTATATTATGGTCTTCAGTAAGATTTTATGTCTTTTTACATGGTCACAAAATATTGTAGCTGTCTAATTTTGATCTTCATTCATTATCTTTTCATTCCTAGGTTTTCTGACCTCTTTATTTGTTTAGTGTTCTGTCCATGAGACGTACCCCATTCATCTATATGTCCACGTCTCTAGGGCCTTAATTCTTTCTTCAAATTGCTTGTTCAATGTATGTTTCAAATCCATGCATTAACGAAGAATATATATATATATATATATATATATATATATATATATATATATATATATATATATATATATATATATATATATATATATATATATATATATATATATATATATATATATATATATATATATATCATTTGATGATTCTCAATTTGAATTTGTGAGTTAGTTTTTTTAGATTTTAACATCTGTCTCGTGTTGTTGAATGTAGTTTAACAATTCTGGAATCCCCGAGTAAGAGAAACAGATAGAGAACTTAAAACGCAGGAGAAGGAAATATGAAACAGGCACGAAAGAAACTAATTAAAACAAAAACAAAAAGAGTGGAAATGTATTGAAGGCAGTGCTCCAGAGGAAGTTGAAGGGTAATGGCTAAAGCCGTTAAAAAAAAAAAAAAAAGATAAATTTGAATTGTTAGCATTAAGCCCTCGTGCTTAGAATTGAATGGTTTTTATATACCTCGATGGGTTATAATTACGATTTAAAGTGTAATAAATTCAAGACAATATAGTAACTTCTTCCCCCTCCACTCAGTCCAAGTTGAAAAAAAAGCAGCCCAGAATTAAGATTGGTGGAGAGAAAATATGCGGCCGTATGTTCCACGGAATGTTATAACGAATATGAGTGATCGAGAGAAAGAGCACTGAGCCTACAATAGAAATAATTACTGATGGCGCACTTAGGTAATCTCCAAAAGAACGTTGCTATTCGTTCCGCACAGAACATTAACTTGGCGTTATTATTTTACCTAATAACTTAATTATAAGACATCAGGGGCTGAACATGATATATTTATCCATTAATTTAAAAAATAATGTTACATGAACTATAAATCTTCAGCGTATAAAATTCAATTTAGTTTACCAATTCGACTTGATCAAGTCAGAGTGAAAACAGCTCAAGCTATTAACGTAATAATGCCAGTCAGTCTTCAGTATAGCATGTTTTTCTCGTTAAAAAACATGTACTGATGCACACGATGAGATATATCTTACATGCAGTTTCCAGGGTAGTCAGTGCAATCTTACAGATATCTCAAGCTGCATGTTTTCCAGCTGTAAACTCTTATATAAAGTGAAGGCCTAATCTGGACCAATAATGTATAGGCCCTACTGTTTCAGTTTTGTTGACGAGGATCATGCATTCGCGTCAGTTTACTTTCATTCGGATCATGTGGTATCTCCTGTTTGCATCTCGTTTGTTAGTCTAGCCTTGCCAAAGAGATGCAGTATGCTCACGTGGTGCAGTATGCTCATGTGGTGCAGTATGCTCACGTGGTGCAGTATGCTCACGTGGTGCAGGAGTTTAAGCGGTATTGTTTTATGGTCATCCCTATTTTTCTTCTTTATCCTCAATCCATCTCCCTTTACTGTTAGTAAGTGGGAAGAATGTAATTCTCTCTGAATTTCTGTAATATATCCCATAGCATTTTGCTTTCTTAGCAGTATATATATATATATATATATATATATATATATATATATATATATATATATATATATATATATATATATATATATATATATATATATATATATATATATATATATATATATATATATATATATGGTAAGGTAAGGATCCCGTTACACGCCCATTGAGGTATATTGGGAATATGGTGTTAGGCCCACACTAGGGGTGATGTGGTCAGCATCACGCCAGCCGCCTTTACCTCCCCAGAGTTACTCAGGTACCCAATTCATGAGGCTGGGTCGACCCCAGAGCCGTTTGTGGTCTAAAAAATCCCACCTCAACTGGGGATCGAACCATGAACCACCGAGCTAGGAAGCCAGGTTAATAACCCTTATTAATTGACATGTTTTAAGGTTCGTTATTTCAGTATTTTTCATTGACTAAAAGAAGGCTTTTGACAGAGTCCATCATGAGAAAATAATTGAATGCCTCAAAGACATAGGTATTGATGGAAAAGATATAAGAATACTCAGTAACCTTTATTGGGAGCAAACTGCCACAGTAAGATCGGGAAGGAATTATTCACCATACATAGACATAAAAAGAGGTGTCAGACAAGGTTGTGTGCTGTCCCCCTGCCTATTTAATTTATATAGCGAAAAAAATTTCAAACACATACAGGAAATACCAGGACTGAACATCAGTTGAAGGTCAATAAACAACCTTAGATATGCAGATGATACCGTGTTGTTAGCTGAGATCGAACAGGAGTTACAAGAACTAGTGAAGCAAGTGAACAGTATAAGTCATGAATATGGACTCGACATTAATATTGAGAAAACAAAAACTATGATAATTAGCAAAACAGACGATAAACCCACATTAAAGATAAGCGTAAATGGGAAAATCCTGGAACAAGTCAAGAACTACGTATATCTTGGTCATATAATAACAGAAGATGGCAGATGTGAAACAGAAATCAAGAAGAGAATAGGAATGGCCAAAGCTACATTCAACAACATGAAACATATGCTGACATCCAAACAGTTATCACACAAATTAAAACTGAGAATCATAAAGTGTTATATATATTCTACATTTCTGTATGGTGCAGAAACATGGACGATGAATAAGCATTTGGAAGAAAGAATTGAAGCTCTTGAAATGTGGATATATAGAAGAATGGGGCGTATCTCATGGAAAGAGATGAAAACAAATAAGGAGGTCCTAGAAAATCTAGGTATGAAAAGAGAACTAATGAGGGAGGTCAAAGTTCGGCAGCTAAAATACTTTGGCCACATAAAAAGGCATAACACCTTGCAGAAGACCATAACAGAAGGGAGAGTTGAAGGCAAACGTGCAAGGGGAAGACAGCGCTATAAGTGGGAAGATAACATCAAGAGATGGACAGGAAAGAGTCTATCAGAGTGCACCACCAAGACAAGAGACAGAAGACGTTGGAGATCCATTACAGCCAACCTTCGTTGTGGAGATGGCAACTGATGATGATGATGATTTCAATATTTAATCATCATAATCTCTGTCTGTGATACCTTGAGCAGTATTTTGTAGTCCATTAGCCTTATCAGCTAATTTCCTCAGTGGGTGTACTGTCTAACACCAATGTCTTCTTCTCACTTCTTGTTCCATTGACATGTGACTGGTTCTTTCCATTAAGTGCCACACTGATGTTAATGTCATTCCCTTTCAATCCTTCGAAAACTAGTGATCTGTTCTTATTGCTTTTTGTTTGATATGAAAATATATAGTTCAAACAGAAATTCATCCACCCTCTTCATTTATCATCACCCCAAGGAGCATAAGTCTTCAAGAAATTTATCGTCAGCTCAAGGTCTTTCAATATATTTTGTGTTAGTTTAATTTCTGTCCAGTTTTCTTCTTCATGTGTTTTCTATCTACCTCACTTACCCCGAGGATTTCAGAACAAGGGCTGCTAAGTAATGCTATCAGCAGATTTCCTCAGTGTGTATACTACCTACCACTAGCGTCTACCCATCTGTCCTCTAACCTTTTCTGCAGTTATAGGGAGGAATAGTGGAAAATAAACTTCAGTATGACCACATTGATAGCAGTCACAGACAACCATTCATAAGACTGACATTAATGGTTAATATTAAAAAACGTCTTTTGCTACTTAATTAACTGTATCATATAATTTAAATAATAACAATTGATAACACTGTGCTAGGAAAGAAAAATAAATATATAGCATATCCCATTCTTTAACTCAAATGTAAAGTCAGTCTTGCTGTATGGCTCAGAGACATGGCATGTCTCAAAGAGTATCACCTCCAAGCTACAGACATTTGTAAATAGATGTCTCTGATGGATCTTCCGTAAAAATGGCCAGATGTAATAACAAATATAGAGCTAAGGAAAAGATGCGGACAACAGCCAATACAAACAGAAATTAAGGTAAGAAAGTGGGGATGGATAGGACATACACTCAGAAGAGAAAAATCAAGCATAGCAAGAGTTGCCCTTGACTGGAACCCACAGGGAAAAAGTAGAGTGGGGAGGCCAAAGAGAACTTGGAGAAGAACTGTTAAAGAGGAGGCTAAGGAAATTGGAATGACTTGGGCACAGCTGAAAAAGACAGCCCAGAATAGAAATCGATGGAGAGCAACTGTTTCTGCCCTATGTTCCACAAGGAACGAAAAGGAATGCTGATGATGATGATATCCCTGTTTAGTTCCTGGGGTCTCTGAATAGACAGGAAGAATAGGACTACTGCCACCCTCAGGCATGTCGTTCAAGGTGACTAATATGAGGTTGGGCATGGGGCAGGCAACCTTATGATGTAGAACAAATAGCCACAGAAACCACTTCTACAGTTCCATGTGAGTTCTTTGTGCAGGCTTCCTGCAAAGGTTCAGATGCAGTGGTGGCTCCACGCTCCATAAGGAGCACAAAGAAATAGGATGAGGAGTATGATGATATAGCAGATCATGGTACCAAATGCAAGACTTCCAGAACCTTTGACCTCCGACAAGATTCAGTGAGCAATTGCCATTCATTTCATTTTACTATCACCACACTTCTCAATCAATAGAACATATTATATCCTTCAAAATGAGAAAGTATATAAAGCCTTTCTTTATCAGACCTCATTCTCAACGGAGCAGAAAGATGTGCTGAAGAGAATTATTCAACAACAAAAATTATGCAACAAATTATATTAAATGGTTTAAATAAACATGCTCGACCAGAACAACATAGCAAGCAGATGTACATAGTGGTTACTAATCTCATGGTTCACAGAGCTGACAAAAAAAGTACCAAGATTTGTCAGTCTGTTTGCAGCACTGGTGCTCCTTGTCTAATCTTATGTAAAATCCTTGCAGGAATTGCAATAGCTTATATGTCAGCTGTATGACTTTTCTCCATTTTAAAAATTTATTTTGTTGTTTTCAGTCTTGGCTGCATCAAGGAAACCATATTTGCTCAAAATTACAAAAGATTTATTAATGAAATAATTTCATTTCTATTTTCAGGTTTTGACCTACTGAGTCAGAAACAATTGATGAGTTCTAACCAAGTAGAGAAAAATTATCCTTATGGTTGGAGACTTTTACATTCATTCCAAGGCATCAGACTTAGTGATGCAAATTCAACAAAGTTTCTCGCCGACTTTCGTGGGGATTTTACGCTGCAGTTCTCTGGAGTCTTGTCACACGATGCACAGGGAGTTCTACTGCTAGTCACGAAAGCCAATAAATCATTACCTTATTTAGAAGTGGCTTTTGATATTCCAAAGAGGATTATAGTTTTTAGGTATTTAGGTTCCCGATCATTTCAGAGAGTGACTTTTGAAGGTGTATACCCTAACAGTAGTTGGATAGAACTTGAATTATCAGTGCAAGGCAAGGAAGCAACAGTGAACATAGATTGCCAGAAAACGGGATATGCACAGCTACGGCAGAAAATTGGTGCAATACCAGTTAATGCTTATGTTGTATTTGGTGGCACATTGACAGAAAACAGTGGAATGAAGGTAATATGGCTGGGCACAATGGGGAAAAAAAAGGTATTCAACTGTTTGATGCATGTTTATTATTGAATTACATCATCATCATCATTACACCTTAGCTCCTCATGGAACATAGGCCTTTAATGAATTAACACCAAGCCCTTTCCTTTTCATGCCATCCATTCAGGATGTTTCCATGTCTTTATCCTTTTTATATCCCTTGAAAGTTAAATTCCTGCCTCCCACGGAATTTTGCACACAGTGTAAGATCAACATTTTTAAGCGCATAACGGGCATGTAGCATAAAATAGATACCATGTTACATAAAAAATGCACTAATCAAACAGCGTATAAACGGCGGTTGCTGTAATTGTTCCAAAAGGCAGAAGAGTCAAGAACATAATTTTTGCTCATTTGATAACATTTTATGTTTATAAATTTTTACCATAAGTAAGGCTCATCTTTATTTTCTTTTTGGTAGATTTTAATGTTAGTGATATTAGTCGAGGGACCTTTGCTTCTCATTCTGTGAGTGCTTTCTGTGACAGCATTAGAGTCATTTCTTCTTTGTGGGGAGCACTTTCTTGTACATTCATGTCCTGCACAGTATTTCACTTGTGTTCAGTTTCTTCTTCTGTTTCCACCCACCTTGTTTTGCACAATCATATAATGGCATTTTTAAAGTTCCACTTTTCAGCTGCCTCCTATGCAGTTTTTCCTTGTTCTTTTAATGTTCAAACATTCCAGGTGCTTAGTCTGAAGAGTTTCCTAGAAGAAAAAAAGTCAGTCAAAAAAGTTGTTTTTGGCTTTCATTGGACTTGTTTCAAACCTCATTAACAGAGGTCTTCAGTCTTTCATCTTGAATGGCAAAGTTGAATTTCCTTAATAATTTTATTTGGATGACTTGTTCATGTTGAAGTTTTATTTTTTGGCTTTCATTTTTTGCAAAATCATTATATCTGGCCCTATGCACAATCCTACAACATGCCTGATTGAGTGAAGCGTTAGTATTCTTTGCCCTCCTTTATGGGCGCTGGTAACTTAACTTAGAAATCTGTATTCAGAGTCTATGGCCTTATATTATACAGTGCAGGCAAACACTACTTCCATTTACCTTATTTGATTTTGTTTTCATAAATGCATTCTTCTGTCAATATTTTGCAGGGTGTCGTGTTTTCAGCCGTGCTGTTTACAAAAACCAACTTGCCTAAAACTTGTGATGTCCAGTTGGATGTTGCAGGTGAGGTCTCATAATCTTCTGACGTACCAAACACTCTCAGCACTATTGTCAGCATTTTGGTAATCAATATCTTCAACAGTGCTAACTTTGCCTATTGTCATGTACACTTATTGATCCTTTTCTGTGTTGATAACAATACATTTTTGACAAAACATTTTGTTGTTGTTGCTTAACTGTGTGTTTTGTCTTATTTTAAACATCATTATCATTTTCATGTGCGCTCTGTACGGAGCATGGAGCTACAACTGCAGCTTGTCCCATCACAGGACACCTACACCAAGCATTCACATGCTCTAGCAGTGGTGGTTTCTGTGGAAGTTTGTTGTACATGATGAGGTTGCCAGCTCTATGTACAACTTCGTGTTAGTTTGTTTGTGCGACATATTATTAGTTGTAGTCCTATCCTTTCTTTGTCTCATCAGAGACCCCTGGGAACTTACTTACTTACTTACTTACTTGCTTACTTGCTTACATGCTTACTTACTTAGTCGTTCCCCTTCTACTGTGAGGTGTAGAGGTTTGGAAGAGAGATAGCCAGACTATCTTATCGGCTGTCTTCCTCGTGGCCTGGTTCCATTCTAGTCCTCGGTCCTTCATAGATTGTCTAATGTTGTCCTCCTAGCGGACTCTGAGTCGTCCTGGAGGTCTGGATACCTGGCTCTTAGTTTCCCATGCTTGTAGTGGTAGCCGATCTTCTCCCATTCTGCAGACATGGCTAAACCATCTTAGTTGGGACTGTTCTACTTGGGTCGGCAGGGGGTGGGATTTTAGGCCTGGACGTATCGTCTGGTTGCGGACCATGTCTCTTCTTGTTACTTAACCACCTTCCTCAGATACCTCATTTTGAGGTTTGGATCTGGCTTTTGTGGGTTGTAGTCATTGCCCATGACTCGCATCCATACGTCAAGACTGGGACATAAGTGGAGCGATATACAGCCATCTTCGTTTTCTTACCAACCTCTCTCTTGCTGAGGAATCCTCAATTCATGGCCTGAAAAACCCCTTGGAACTACCCGGGCTTATTTTACACATAGGTGACGATATTTCGTTCACTTACTTTGTGTTTTGTAATTCTTCAAGCATATATTACGTTCACTTACTATGTGTTTTGTAATTCTTCAAGCATATATTACGTTCACTTACTATGTGTTTTGTAATTCTTCAAGCATATATTACGTTCACTTACTATGTGTTTTATAATTCTTCAAGCATATATTTCGTTCACTTACTATGTGTTTTGTAATTCTTCAAGCATATATTACGTTGTGATGAAACATTTGTACATGTTATTTTACTGAATTTATTTGTATTCTCTTACCATACATTATGTATTTCTTTTAACTCATTTATAATCTGTTAAACTCTCTTCATGTATAGTTTTAGTAGGTTAATAAATTGACATGCTATTTTTATGCTTCTACATATAATAATCTACAATCCCCATATTCTTAGTGTATTGATATTGTCACATTTAAAAAGGCAAATTATCACATGCTTACTGTGTTTATGTTATTGTCACATTGAAGTAGACAAAGGAAATAATTTTTCTCATTGAGCGTTGAAGAAAATTCAACATTTTATATCAATGCAGTGGGTGATCAGCCTCTAGACCTGGGGATAGGATTCACTCTTTCATCACCAGTTACACTCGACACAATAACGGACCGGACTGTTGACATAGAAAAAAGATTGGTGCAGCTGGCATTAACAATTGAAAGTCTACTAAAAGAGGTAATCTTTTACCACTGTTGAAATGGATTTTTTTTTGATTTTTTTTTTTTTGGATATACGTTAAAGTTTGAGATGGGATAAAGTTTTAAGTTTTTTAACTGTGTTTTGAAGATAGAAATGCAGCAGGTTTAAAGACAGTGAAATTGCCATTAAACAGTGAAAAGTATTTGTTGTGTTTTTTTGTTTTTTTTTTAAATCTTTTATTTTGCTTGTGCAAAATGTTAACACATTAACTACCGCAAGCCGCTATCAGCGGCTCACAATATAATCACATTTGGACCGCAAGCCGCTCAGAGCGCCAGTCTAATTTTAGTAATAAAACGAATGAAAAATGTACTGAAACACTCTCTGATCTGGTTCGAGATTTTAAGTTGCCACCGGAAAACAAATTCCCAAAGCATGTTGTAGAACACTGGAAAATTGATATTATGTTCATATTTTTCAGTGTTTTGGTTTAGTTACCAAATCGTGTAAAACTGTTTACCGTGGCAACTAGTGATAGGACTACAAAAAATGCGTGTACATCTCGTCTAACGGCTGAATAGCATAGAAACGTGTTTCAACAATTGACTGATAGATCTAGCGACGAGGACAAGAGTGAAAACGGTGTGCACATTGATTGAAATTGTGATTTTGATAGAGATGGGGCGCAAGCAGTTATAATTGTGAAAATATTGCAAGTCCTCTGCCATCGGAGGGCCGTTAAATAGCAACAACCTCTATTAGAGTTACAACCGGTGTTTATTGTAATAGTACATTCATTTATCTTTAAAATGACGTGTAATTCATAAAAATCTGTACACAATTACGAAAACTACAGCTTACTTTGTGCAAACACCTATAGGATGAAAATGGGAAACATTTAATTCGGCCACAGCGTATTTTTCAATTCGGTAGTTAATGTTTAAATCGATTTCAGTTAACAGTATTATGTGTTTTTTATTAGTATTTGTGATGTTTGTGCATTGATCATTGTAGAATTAACTTCTTGGCTGCATGGATAACTGACGTATGATTTCAACTGTTGATACAGAGGGCAGATGGATGAAACTTATCATAAAAGAATTGTTAGCTTAATTGGTAATGTAAGGCTTATTTCACCCCTTGCGTCTGAGACCCAATAAAAACAAGATGATTGAGACTTCTTACCATGCCTGTATTTCTAAAGTTGAATCACAGACTCTGACATATGCCAGAGGTTTTATCATATTGTAATGACAGGCAATAATAGAGTGGTTAGAATGATTGCTTCTCTTGGCAAAGGGACCAGGTATAAAAACCAGGTTGCATCATGCTCCAATCCACCCAGCTGTAAAAATGGATACTTGACTAGTCTTAATTCAATAGCCAGTTGTGGTTGTTCCATGGCGGGGAAGGTGCCTTTTTTTGCAGTTTCGTCAAATTTGAGATCTGTATTATGGTACATTTTTTAATGAACCTTCAGCTAAACTGCACACTATTACAACAGCAGCATAATGCCTTCAGCAGAGTTGTCTTCAAATCTGCCCTAACGCGTCTCAAGTCGAGTCTCAAGTCTCTTATTACAAGTCATGAGTCTCTTAGTGTAACTCTCAAGTCGAGTCGCATTTCTCTAGCACTAGCTTTCAAGTTGAGTCCCGAGTCAAGCTTTTTTTTTTTGGGGTCTAAAATTGTTAATAGCCACAATTGCGCTGTATCGAACAATAGCATCATCAATCACTAAAAATAATAATATCTAGTTTTAGAATTTTTACTATCTTATTCATTGGC
Source organism: Oreohelix idahoensis (assembly GCA_024509875.1). NCBI lineage: Eukaryota > Metazoa > Mollusca > Gastropoda > Stylommatophora > Oreohelicidae > Oreohelix > Oreohelix idahoensis. The sequence goes on along the minus strand of JAMPIV010017473.1, from coordinate 1,046,574 downwards.
TGTTTTTATACGATCAAAGTTATTTTTCAGTATTACATTTTAGGCATATTATCTTCTCAATCACATACACCGAGAGAGAGAGAGAGAGAGAGAGAGAGAGAGAGAGAGAGAGAGAGAGAGAGAGAGAGAGAGAGAGAGACTACAGCGGAATGGATAGAATAATATACTTGATCAGCGCTAAATCCTGTGAGTTGTTTTAATTACCTATGCTCCAGTTATTTTCAGTTATTATCTTTTTTTGTCTGTCTATATTATTTCAGTCTTACCCAAGGAAAAATGTTTGCGCCGAGATCCGCTAGTATAATGGAATTTTTGTCTGGGTGATGTTGCTTTAAACAAAGCTGTTTTTTGGTTTCTCTTTAATTATGAGTGCATTATGAATGAGGACAGCGAGTCGATTTGCCAAAATTTGCAAGTCTCAAGTTGAGTTGCTAATATCTACATCTCGAGTGGAGTTACTTTGGTGACTTAAGTCCAACTCAAGTCCGAGTCATTTGGCAGCAACACTGCCGTTCAGTATATTAAATGATTAGTGGGGGTCGATTTGCCAAAATTTGCAAGTCTCAAGTTGAGTTGCTAATATCTACATCTCGAGTGGAGTTACTTTGGTGACTTAAGTCCGACTCAAGTCCGAGTCATTTGGCTTAAGGCAGCAACACTGCCGTTCAGTATATTAAATGATTAGTGGTCTTCTTTTCTTATTTGTTATTCACTCTTATGTAACCAAATACTGTGATAGCCAGAAGTGTAATGGAGTTGAGCATGAGCTCTCTATCCCTTTTTTTTGTTGTGATGGTTGAAAATGCACACAGGGCCTGCAGCTGAAATAGCCTCTGACATTAGAAGTCCAGCTCTTGGCCTTTTTGAGATGGGATCATTTTTACTAATAAAATAAAGGGCACGAACGAGTCTCTGATGCTCTAAACCAGATGTCCATATAGATGAGGCTTATAAGCTTTGAGTGGCAACTCATCTAGGAGAAGAGCAACTCTGCTTTCTAACCAGCTGCTGCCTTACAGGTAAGCCTGGGACAGACAAAGGCTGCGGAAAGCAAACCTGGTTAAAAATGTTTGTTTAAATTGAATGTCCTCGGCTGAAAAGCACAGATATCACAACCCAGATGTAAACTGCAGCACATAGTATTCAGTTACACCCCAGAATGACTAATGCAGAAAATTATATTGCGTGCTCAGTTACTTGGAGCAGAATAAATACATAAAGGTTTCATATATAAATTTTTCTATGACATGATGCATTTTAATCCTGATGTATCAGTAACTTTCGGCAGTCTGTTTCAAATCTGACTATCAAAGCGAACATTTTTATGTGTAGAATGCTGATTTGAACACAAGAGTGACACACCTGGAAACATGTGAATGTCATCCCAGCTGCAGCTTCAATGGGTCTAATTTCAGAGAAGGAGACACTTGGGCATTGGATGATTGCACACAGTGCAGATGTGTTGTGAGTATTGTGCCTGAAAAAAAACACACTGTGTGTTTTGTTGCATTTTTATTTATTGTTTATCTGTTTACTTTTCATATTTACATGTCTGACACTTTAGTGATTCAACACAAAATAACTGTAAACTGTGACTATTCATCAATACCATAATACCCGCTGTACGTACGTCGGTCGGTCAGTCACATATAAGTCAATTATTATCTATATAACCCTTAGCTGTGTTGGTTAATGTACTCTTTCGAGTACATGAACTGGAGACAGGAAGGTGCGGAAATGCAGATTAAATCAACAGACAATCAAGATACTCTTCTGTCCAGTTTCAGTCGGGAAATGGATTTAACTCATCATTTTCTTTAAAAATAACCTTACAATTAAGTTTTTGATCGTTTCTTCAAGACAAAATTTTAATTTAAAGTATTGCAGACTTATTATTATGGATCCAAATGATAAGATGGCTGCAATTAAAAACCTGTCAATTTTGACGGGTAATTGCTAGTGTTTTAATAAAAGGTGTTAGTGAAAGCCCTTTTGAATATATTTTTAAAAGTCTGATAACTGGGTTACCAGTGATATCATATTGGTATTTGAGGTTTCTAATCATTAAAAAGGTAAAAGTAGCCACATAGCAGATACAGCCATAGGGGAGTGAAGTGTTAGAGACCACCATACTAGGTCCAGCATCGAGAGGTGGGGTGACCAGTTCCATTCCTTGCTGCTTTTTCCTTCCCTAACTCAAAGTCAGGTACCCATCTACAGCTGGGTAGACTGCAGCGTGTTGGTACCGTGATTTGAACCCGGCAGCTTTGCAGAGAGAGAGACCAGTGCTCTAACCACTGTCAGTCGGACGCTGTTCTAATAATTAAGACTTGGTAATTGATAATGCCATAAAATATAATAATGGGATAAGTTAGTTGCTTATCCTTTACAGGACGTGGCAATCAACCCCAGCTTTTATTGGCTGTTTGTGATTTTTCTTTGCAATTTTTTCATTCAGTAGTTTGCCATTGCTTTCTGAACGGTACGGCGCTTATACCATTGTTAAAAATCCACACAAAGCGATCTGCTACCAAACTGCCTGCAGCAGGTTTCGAACCTGGTATATCTGGATTATGAAACTGCGTTCATATCCATTAGGCCACAGACGCCGACAATAATGGGATACAGGAAATAAACAAAAGAGTGCTTTTATCAATTTTATTGATGGACACAAAACTTTGTATATGTTCATTATAAATGTCCACCCGTGTGTTACGGGGGCCCAAAAGGGGAGCAAACATAGTAAAACTGTACCCTACCATGCATGTCGTAAAAAGCGACTAAGGAGGGTTGGGCATGGAGCTAGTTACCCCATCCCGAAAAAAACATTTTACCAAAAAAAAACTTCGACAAATATGGACAAGTCAAATACAGAATATAAATCAACTCAGCCGCCCAAGACAGAAGAAGATCCTCTGGAAAGGAGATGCATGAAGCAACCCAGAGAAAGCCGAAAGGAGTCTGGGTTGCCGACTAACCTTTTTTCGTCTAGGAAAATCTCCAGGATTGGCAGCTGGGGAAAGAGAGGCCGGAGCTATTATAGACCGAAAGTGAGGCATCACAGAAGAGTTGGCCACTCGAAAAGCAGCAGCTGGGAGACTTTTTCAGGCCATAAATCGAGGATTCCTCAGCAAGAGAGAGGTTGGTAAGAAAACGAAGATGGTTGTATACCGCTCCACTTATGTCCCAGTCTTGACATATGGATGCGAGTCATGGGCAATGATTACAACCCACAAAAGCCAGATCCAAACCTCAGAAATGAGGTATCTGAGGAAGGTGGTTGAAGTAACAAGAAGAGACATGGTCCGCAACCAGACGATGCATCCAGGCCTAAAATCCCACCCCCTGCAGACCCGAGTAGAACAGTCCCAACTAAGATGATTTAGCCATGTCTGCAGAATGGGAGAAGATCGGCTACCACGACAAGCATGGGAAACAAAGAGCCAGGTATCCAGACCCCCAGGACAACCCAGAGTCCGCTGGGAGGATAACATTGACAATCTTTGAAGGACCGAGGACTAGAATGGAACCAGGCCAGGAGGAAGACAGCCGATAGGATAGTCTGGCGCTCTCTCTTCCAAACCTTTACATTTCATGGTAGAAGGGGAATGACTAAGTAAGTAAGTAAGGAAAGAGAGGCAGAGGTAGACCAAAAAACACATGGAGAAGAGAACTGGATACTGAGGTGAAAATGATGAGGAAAACATTGAAAGAACTTGAGCGGATGGCACAGGACAGGAAGACTTGGCATGAGTTTGTTGAAAGCCTATGCTGCTCGGGAAGCTAAAGGGTATTGATTGATTGATTGATTATAAATGTCTATTTTTTTTTTTTTGGGGGGGGGGGGGGGTGACAAACTGATTGTTATCCTACCCTCATCATAATTTTCCTTTTTGCTCCAAATGGAGCATGGATCTGCCACTTCAGCTGGCCCCTTTGCAGGAAGCCTGCATAAAACATTAACTTTGCTCATGTAGTAATGGTGGGGAGCCGCAGTAGCATAGTGGTTAGTGCACTGGCTTCCTAGCTCAGTGGTCCATGGTTCAATCCTCAGATGAGGTGGGAATTTTTTAGGCCGCAAACGGCTCCTGTGTTGACCCAGCCCCAATTGGGTACCAGAGCAACTCTGGGAAGGTTAAGGCGGCCGGCATGATACTGACCACAGCACCCCTAGTGTGCCGATGGTCGAGAAAATATTGGCCTAACACCATATTCCCAATATGTCTCAATGGGCGTGTAACGGGATCCATTACCTTTACCCTTGTAGTATGTGTTTCTGTAGCTGTTTATTTTACATGATAAAGTTGCCAGACCCATGCACAACCTTATATTAGTCACCTTGTACGGCATGCCTGAGGGTGGCAGTAGTCCTATTCTGTCATTGTCTCATAAGAGACCCCCACGATCTACACGGGGCATGATACTACCAGCCGTGACATTTTGTTTTAGACTATGCTTGTAAATAATGTCACTTTTATTGGTTTTAAACATTTTCTACAACACGACATTTCTGATTTCATGTAATTTACATTTCAGAGCAACAAACCTGTTTGTAAGCAACACACTGATCTCCCACGCTGTGCAGGTAAGATTTCTTACTTTTGGAGCTTCAGTCTACAGAAGCATCAATTTGTTTAAACGAGTCACCATTCTGTCTTGGAAGATGTTGTTGTTGATATTAATCCAGCGGCACTTGGGCTGTCGCCCTTTGGCCCAATGCCATGTAGTGACATCTGCATGTTTTCGCTAGTTGTTTTGTTTCTCCGTACAAGGGGTTCCACTTATCTGGCCTCGGAGGAAGGAGCATTTTCCTAACATCATCAAGTTCTGGACACTCAAAGAGGTTGTGGTCAACTGTTTCGTAGGGGTAGTTACATAGCTGGCACTCTGGAGTGTGTTGTGGTTGGATTCTATTAAAGTGATCGTTGAGTGATATATGTTGTGTTCGGAGCTGAAAAATGGTGCTCTGATCCCTCCTTGTAAGATGGCCGATGTTGTCATTAAGATCAGGACCAGCCAGATGTCTGTAATCCTCTCTCTCTCAGTGTTTCCCATGGTCCATCTGTTCACCCAAGTTTCTTTGTTTATTGTTCGTATGAGTGATTTGGGAAGATAATAGAGCACATATTTTATTTTTTTAAATGAGTCGCCATTCTATCCAAGAAGATAGTTTAAAAAATAAGTCACTATTTTGTCCTGAAAGATAGTAGAGCACAAATTTAAAAAAAAAAAAAACACGTCACAATTCTGTCCTGGAAGATAACAGAGCACATCTTTAAAGAAAAAAAAAATCACCATTCTGCCCTGGAAGAAGTTGAGCACAAATTTAAAAAAAAACACAAATCACCATTCTGTCCTGGAAGATAGAGCACATATTTTAAAAAAAACAAGTCACTATTTTGTCCTGGAAGATAGTAGAGCACGTATTTTAAAAAACAAGTCACTATTTTGTCCTGGAAGATAGTAGAGCACATATTTTACAAAAATCAGTCACCATTCTGTCCTGGAAGACGGGAGCACATATGTAAAACAGTCAGCATTGTCCTACAGGCCCTGTTGGTTTCTCTCTGTGATACGAGTAAAATCTGTGGATTGAGCTGGGAGGTTTTTCTCCTCCTGCTGTTGGGCAATACTGGTTGAAGGACAAATGAACAGTTTTTGTACATGCCATTTATTCGGACAAACTTTCTTCTTTTCCAACATCGTCATTTTCATAATGAAATTCCAAGAAAAAATATACATTATTGTGTGTTTTAGACTACTCTGCAGTTAATTCCATAAAATTATATCTTCAACAGATCCATGTTTAAGCAACCCATGTTTGAATGATGGAGAGTGCATTAATCCTGATACAGCCGTGGGTTTATTTCATTGTGAGTGTCCCTCCCCTTTTGATGGAGCAGTGTGTGAGGTCAAACAGAACCCTCGTGTCTGGCCAGCTGAGCCAGGCAGTTGTGACCAGCAGATATTGCGATACTATTATGACAAGATGTCACAGCAGTGCCTCCCATTTATGTTTTCTGGTGAGAAATTGGGTGTTTTGCAGTTCATGGACTGTGTGTGTCTAGTGCGGCAAATTGATGTGGGAGAAAAACATGTTTTGAATTTTTACACACAGGGTTATGCATGCAGACATATTTGGAGTCATCTTTATATGACCACCAGCTATGCACAATGCTACAATATACAAATGTGGAAGTGAACCTCTATGAGGCTAATTACACCCTCATTGACTTTTGAAATCATCCACACACTTTCAGGGATTCCCCCTGTGGTGAAACATGTTGAGAACCCAGCATTGCACACTAAGCTTGGAGAAGTCACTTGAGCCCCAGACGTAATTCTTTGGCTTTGACCTGCATGACTGTATGCAGGAGGATCTCACTGTGGACACAGGGGGAGCTGAGAAGTGGTTCTGTGCAGGATGTGACAATTCCTTGGGAGAGCCCAGAACCAGAGCACAGTATTTTAGCTCTGCATAGTTGCAGAGCCCCCTTTGATGGCGGGAAATGCACAGTATGCCCTGTGCTTCTTCCTCCTAGCTTGGGACCAGATGTGATGACCCTTTAAATGCAAGCCAAGCTGGAAAAACTGGAGCTCATGACTTCAGCTCAACACGTTTTGGAATGCAGAAAAGCCACAGGAAAAGTCTGGATCTTCAGTGTAAGTAATACTAAGGTGGCTTCAACTTGGTACTGGCTGCAAAAGAGCGAGAAGCTCTGCCACCCTAGTTAAACAACAACATTTCCATCTTTATATATGAGTATAATTCCATTTTTATGTTTGCAAAATTTACTGATTTGTTGCAGTTAATTTCATGGTCATTTAAGAAGTAATTGCCCTTTTTTTTGTTTGACATTTCCAAAGGTTGTGGAGGTAATGTTAACAACTACCACAATCTGGAAGAATGCACCACAATAGCTCTTAGAGGTGCTTGCTGTTACCGCACTTACAAAGTGAATATTTTAGATGTGACAAGAAGCACTCAGGAGCTGGAAATCAAATGTCAGGTATAATTCTATGTGATGTATCAAATAGAGTGGTGGTCACTTATTAAAAGATGCTATTCATGTATGAAGATGTTTACATCTTTTAAAATTCATTTGAGCATTATACAACTGTTGAAAAACTTCTTTTTTTTTCCATTTTTTTGTGTGAAGGCTAGAAAAATTGTACTTGCTAAATAAACATTTTCAATAGGCACACTTCATTTTTTTTTTAACTCAAATAGATTGCAGATATTGATCTTTTATAAACTTTATAAACTTAATGGATTGCAGATAGGGTGAAAATAATTGGTGATAGTTAAAAATAAAATTTAGGCGATGTTGCTCGGAACCTCAATGTTTCACAGTCAGTTGTCAGCAGACTGTGGAACAGGTATCAACATTTCCGCACAGTGGCTGATCTGCCTCGGACTGGCCGCCCAAGAGTCACTACACGCCGCCAAGATCAACTTCTTGTTACTCAGGCCTTCAGAACTCGGACTCTAAATGCTACTCAACTTCAGCAACACCGTCAACAGACCACTGGGATCCGGGTCTCAACTCAAGACAGTACGAAACCATTTGCACCAAGTGCAACTGGCCTCACGCAGACTGTTTGTAGCTTTGCCCATGTCACCACAACACAGTCGAGCAAGAATGGATTGGTGCCAACGTCATCATCGGTGGACCAATCAACAGTGGGCATCAGTGATGTTTTCTGATGAGTCCCGTTTCGTTTTGGATTTTCATGATCGTCGAATACGTGTCTGGCGATGGCGAGGTGAGCGTTACCAGCCTCCTGCAACTGTTGCACACAACCGTTATGGAGGTGGCAGTGTAATGGTGTGGGCAGGCATCTGTATGAATGACAGGACCGACCTTCACATATGCCAGGTCAATATCACAGGGCTCTACTACCGTGACAACATCATCGAGCCTATCGTTGTGCCATTTGCTCAACGGCACGGACCAGATTTCATCTTCCAGGATGACAATGCACGTCCTCACAGTGCTCGCGTCGTCCAAGATCACCTTCAGATGCAGCATATCCGAACGTTACCGTGGCCGCCAATGTCCCCCGACCTGTCTCCTATTGAGCATTTGTGGGACCTCCTGAATAGACGCGTCCAACAACGTCCAGCCGCTCCACAGACTCTTCAGCAGTTAGCCCAGGCCCTTCAGCAGGAGTGGCAGAGAATTCCTCAAGACAATATCAGAAGGCTTATTTGCAGTATGAGACGTCGTTGCAATGCATGTTTAGTGGCAAACGGGGGCCCTACACGTTTTTAGAAATATTGGAATATTTTTGTGAAAATGAAGTACCTACCCCGCCTTGGTTGCCAGCGCGACTAAAATCATGTGAGTAAAGCCATAACACTTCTTATACCGCAAATGTCTTGTTATGATGCTCAAGTTTACTTGTACGAAGGAATAAATGAACTAATTTGAAATATATTGTCTTTGGATAACTTTTAAATTCAATATCCCCTACTTTTTGTGACAGGTATAGATAAACATCTGGATGTATTAATAAAATTAGATGGAAGATCGGAAGTCCCTAGGCAGATATTGCCAGACAGGCCACATGGGTATATTGGTTATTCTAGAAGTGATTAGCCTTTTCGTGGCAAGTCCGCTGTTCAAACAAATCCGTGTCATACCACATTGGAGAACAATGACCCGCGGCCATAGACTCGGGCGACAAAGCACTCGCGAAGCGGCACCCTGATTACCTAGCGAGATATGAATGAGAGGTTTAAGAATGAATCGAGGGAACAAAGGATAAGTCATGCGCCAGAGCATGCACACAAAGCCGCACGGAAAACAACAATTGACATGAAAAGTGACAATGGACAGCAAGTTTCGTTACAGGAGAAGACTGGTGAGTTTTTCTAGCCGGCCAATCAGCAAACACTGGGCACTCTTACAAAAATTGACAAACAATGTGAAGGAAAAACGGTGGCAAATAGCCCACCCAGTTTTAGACTGACAGGGGACAAGAGAGATCCAAGGTCTGAGGCACAAGATGTAGGCCTAGCTATTGGTTTAGAGGCGGAGTTTCAAGTCACAGGCAAGATTTGGGAACATATGGGCAATTTAGGAATATAATGTACTGTGGAGATCATCAGAGATCAGTACAGTTTCAGTACAGCGTCTTCTTTGATCCTTAGCCGCCGACCGTCAAAGCAGTCAGTGGCCATTACGCCTGGTGGCGTCTTGTAGGGCAACAACAAATTGATTCCACTTTGCTCGGTCAGCGGCCATCCTTCGTACAGTACCCCAACTCTGGTTCATTCTTTGCATCTCAGCCTCCACAGTCCTCCCCCAAGTTGTTTTTGGTCGGCCTCTCTTTCGTTTTCCTTCAGGGGTCCATAGCAAAGCTGTTTTTGTGATGGCATCGGGGTCTCTTCTGAGGACATGGCCAACCCAGCTCCAGCGTCTGCCAGCTATGATGATGTGCATGTCCTCGCTCTTGCTTGCTCCGAGTAAGCAGATCTTGGTTGGTGATGGTATTCGGCCAAAAGATTCGGAGAATTTTTCTTAGGCATGTTGTGTGAAAAGAGGACAATTTCGACATTTCCTTCTCTGTAACTCTCCAGCTCTCCGCGCTATAGAGAAGCACAGAAAGCACACAGCTCTGATATAATACTAATTTTGTGCTTGTGCTCTACTGAGAGGACTTCCAGATGTTGTTTAGACTAAAAAAGGCTGTTCTTGCTTTGTTCATTCTGTTGTTGATGTCTCTGCTTGCTCCGCCGTCTGGTGTTACTATGCATCCTAGGTATCTGTTGTCTGGTGCATCACCCAGTCTATGACTGTTAAAAATAGAGTGGTTGATAAGGGGCATCCCTGTCGTACTCCTGTCTTCACCTCAAAGGTTAGGTTGCTCTGCTCAATGCTACACGTAAATTTGGCATATAGGATTTTTATGATTGACACTATGCAGCTTGGAATTCCATAAGCCCGTATCAGTACAGTGTGGTGTAGAACATATCCCAGACACCTAGCCTTATTTGACGTGTTCATTCCTGTGTGGATATTGAAATTCATATATCTGGAATTTATAAAGTTCTTAAAGGAATTCGCAAAAGGGAAAAAGGAGGTTAGTGAATCTTTTAAAAACTATTAATAATTTTTCTTAGTCTTTAGATAAGATCCCTTCTGCACTTAGCATCATAGCTAAATGGGCGGAAGACAGTTTTTTTAATAATCCTTCTCATAAACGATTAATTAAATCAGATGATTTTCCTCTAAGATGAAAGGAGGTAATGACCTAAGAGTCTTTTATGTTTGGACATGCGCCCTAATATAACCGACTAGGTTGAACGGGACGCGCCTCGCCAAAACGAGGCAAAACTTTATAAATAAATAAAAAAAATTGATAGTTCATACTTCACCTCCATCAAAATTTATAGATCATCATTACACACTTGCATTTCATGTCACACATAATTACTAGAGAACTGAACTCATCTTTAGCGAGGAGTAGTATAAAAGAAAGTCACCCATTGATATTAAGTGTGAAAACTTATGAAGACTTTTGTGTGTCTTCAGTCCAGCAGAAGTCTGATTTGACATATTACATGTTGATTACACACTTCGGCATGGCATTTTTAGGACCGGGTTTGCCTTTCCACTTCGATCCCTGCTCTCTCAGCCAGACCGCAGTTATGCAGCCTGTTTCCAGGACCACCACTTGCGAGGAGTAGTATAAAAGAAAGTCAACCATTAATATTAAGTGTGAACACTTACGAAGACTTTTGTGTGTCTTCAGTCCAACAGAAGTCTGATTCGGCATATTACATGTTGAACGTCTACCCAGAAAGAAACTAGCAAATTGTACGTCTGGATAGTAGAATTCGCTATTAGGACATCCTTAACTTCCTCAGTTAAGAAGAAAGAATTCTCGCCCACGTTTACAAGGTGGTCGCGGCATTTTATTCACATTTTATCAAAAGCGCATATTGAGCATCAAGATTCTATATTTACAAGTTGATTCTCATATTTAGACCAAGTGCAACGCACTTTTAAGCGCACTCCCTAGTCACAAGTTGAGCCGTACATACAGATATCAAGTGCAGCTTACTCCAAAATATATCTTGAAAATCAAACGAACATACTCAATGTGATGAGTCTACATGCCAAGATCATTTCGTGACAATCTCCAGTCTGGCTAGTACCCTTCGGAGATTAGACAACAGACATTTTTCATACGACAACTGTGAACTGTTTATCAATGCTACAGAGATATTGTCAACCATTGAAGGACTGTATATCGTCAACTTTCTCAGCACCACAAAAGTTTTCATCAGAACGTCCTCGTCAGAGATAACCCACTCAACATAACTACCTTGGACATTCTATGCATACATGTGAATCATCCTACCAGGGAGAAGCATTTAGAGACACGTGGACTGTGTAGATTACTCATCATTTTTGTTAACAAGTATCACATCACATCATCATTTCGCTTCATATAGGTTCATTCTTCTATTTAACTAACTATAATATTAATATCTCAACTGTGTGTTTTTGTGTGAATCGTCGTTCACCATCATCACGTTATAATTACTATTAACCCTATATGTGTAGATATTTAACAACAGAGCACATATCTCAAGCATCTACACATTGCTGCAGAGGGCCCAAACTAGATGGGCCGGACATGTTGTTCGCATGCCTGAAAAACGCATCCCAAAGCAGTTGATGTACAGCGAACTCTCCACGGGTAAGCGAACAGCAGGGGGACAAAAGAAACGCTTCAAAGACACACTGAAAGCATCATTGAGCAGCTTCAAAATTGATGTCTCCTCCTGGGAGACTATCGCACAGGATCGCGGTGCCTGGCGGACAAACATTACTCAAGGTGCTCGCATTGCAGAACAGAATTTAGCTGATAAGGCAGAAGGCAAGCGAGCTGCAAGAAAGGCCAGAATGCACAGCAACACTACTATCGACTCTAACCATGTGTGCCCCGTATGTGGCAGGGCCTGTAGGGCCAAAATAGGATTAATTAGTCACATGAGATCACGGCACAGATGTGTCACAACTCAAGTCTGAAGCTGTCGCCATCTTCGCTTGCGATGGGCAACTATTATTATTATTATTAGATATTTAACTAATAAACCCAATAATCGTTTGATCATTATCTAGTTCATTAATGTATCACTCGTGCTGTCGGCGTTAAATATTTACTTACAGGTAAATTTCTACATTCAGATGAGGTTTGGGGCTCTTTCTGTTACGGGATCTAAGGGCAGAAGCTAAGGTCGTGGGGAAACACGACCATTATTCCATAATTCACTAGAAAACATTGTCCAGTGGAAAGCATTCGCCTTCTCTTCTTCTTGTCCTTATCTCGGATAGGTCTCTTCTTTCTTAACGAGCCAATTTCTGGAGACCTTCTTCATATTTCATAGGCTATTTCCAGCGAAACTACTGTTGTAGTTGCCCCAATATAAACAATACGACAACATGGTACTTGAAGAAGAATGAATTGCACACTTTTTATTTGTAATGCATGAATTCTAGATTTAATTTTATGGTTGTATGTGTTAATTTTGTTTTTAGCTTGTCAATATTAGAGTTCATAATATTTTGCAGATGTTGTTTTTGTTTCTGAATGGCTTTTGTTCGGCAGTTTGAATAAAATCAGTAACTATTTCAATGTGGATGCTGAAACTTCCCATCTCAGTTGGCCAAGAAATGATAAGCACTCAACTTCCTGTGATGGTCATCATGATCTGAGTGATGCTTTTTGAAAACTCGCTGAACTTCCAGTAAATCACTTTACGGACACTCACCACTAAAATTCATGTCAAACATTACTCCAGGCTCATGAAAATCTTAGTATTGTTCTATTGAATGCTACATTTAATAGTAGCTAATCTTTTCTTTTTTTTTCAATTTTAATTTACATCTTTTAACATTTATGGGAAATGAAACGCTGTACTAATTATTTTACCAACTTATCTGATAGGATAGTTTCAGTTTGTGAAGTGGAAGACACCATTCTGAAATCACGAAAGAGTAGCTAGGGATATAAACAGTGCATGCTTATTATGACTGTTTTTTTCTGCATTCATTCAATTATTATACTTTCTTTTGCATCATTCTCATGGCTAGGAACTTCACATGGTTGAATGCAAAGCTCTTCATCACCAACCACATGGAGATGAGACTGAGACCGAAGTCATCAGTTTCAATCCAGGCCTGACATGTTCTGAGGCAGCTTGTCAGACTGTTGGAACTTGTGTTATAGGTCAGCGTGTTTACAGTGCTGGGGATGAAATCAAACTAGGCTGTCAAAAATGTCTGTGTAACCCAATGGGGCAGATTAAATGCGAGTAAGTTCTGCTTCTAATTTTCAAGGTGTTGGTCTCAGTAAAATGTACATTTCAGTCTTGTTTCTTGAACATCTTCTGAGATACACGCTGCCCCATTGATATGACATAGTCCCATAGACCATGAGCATTAGTTAGAGTTTTAATTGATTTATTTTATTATCACATTTCATTGTTTATTTTTGTGCTTAATTATAAATAAAAAATATATATTCTTGTTCTCCTTTTAAATGACATTAAATGATCAAAGTAGTTCACGATTATTGTATGCTGCTTAAACTAAGATCAGGATTCGTAGCGACCTGGAAAAACCTTGAAAAACCTGGAAAACGAAAGAAAAAAATTCCAGGCCTTGAAAAGCCTGGAAAAATGGCTAAAAGCCTTGAATTTTCCGCATAGGACCTTGAAAAATAATACGAAATCGAAAGTTCGTTACTTTGTGTCCATTGTTTGCTTATTGATGGTATTTTTCGCAACAACAGACGCGACGAGTCTAAAAATAAATCTGCATTTACGCCATTAACGCAACGCGCCGAAAACGAAACCGCCGAAAACTTCTGGAAATGGAAGTGCGCAAAGGGAAGTAAACATTGTAAAGTTACCATACAATTTTTACTTCCCTTTGCGCAAAGTTACCGTACAATTTTTACTTCCCTTTGCGCATTAAATCATTTCCAGAAGTTTTCGGCGCTTTGCGTTGACGACGTAAACGCAGATTTATTTTTAGCACTCGTCGTAGGGCCTAAGTAATAAATTCATTTATCTCATTTATAAAACCTATTTAAATAAGTCCAGTTTATAGATAGACCTACTGTACTTGCGTCTGTATTTACAATGTAGTCCTATTTACAGTTTAATTTTTAACCATGGCCAAAATTAGCCTATAAGCAAGCGTTTGAACGAAATTTCTTGGTTTACCTCTGCATACGGGAATATATTTGACACAGTTTAAGATGGTCAGGAATAGAAATTAATGGCGATTCCATATCCTATAGCCTACCCTGTTATCAGACCCATGTCCCACTGTTCATTTCACCACAGTTTTTTGAAATAAATATATTTTGATTGCTTTTTTATTATATGTATGATGAAAAGACTTATCCCATTCTACCTCTGAAGGGTTATAGGCTAATTAGGATAGGCCTAGGCCTACACGTTTTCAATTTCAGATAACATGAATAACCGCCGATACACGAAAGTGGCATCACATCTGTCAAATCACTGTAATTAGGATAAATGAAAATCAGCAATTTTGTGGATAGGCCTATGTTATTTAAAATTTAAAAAAAAATTAAATTAAAAAAAAAATCTAAACAAACAAACGAAACAAAACCCAACAAAAATAGTAAAGATGTGTGGGGGGTGTAAAGGTCTCCAGTTAGATATTTAATAGATTTTCACTTATCATAAGTATTACCCTCCCAATTACTATATATATTACCTTTTGTTCTAGTTAAATATTGTTTGACTGTATTATGTATGCGTTTAGAATTTTGAATTGGTAAATATACATAGCTTAGGCCTACTCATAAGTTATTTGTGTTCCCTTTTTTTTTTTTTTAAACTAACACTACTAGGAGACCTACAGATGTGACATCATTTGTGACCAAGGAAAAAACTCTTGAGAGCTGAGATTATTTGGACTCTTTTTTTTTTTCAGTGAAAAGTCACCATAGTTTTAATTCAAATTTCATACGCAACAAGGGACATATTCTCTTCTGTGGTAGTTTTGATTCAGCCTTCAGCTTTATTTCAAGACCTGAAATTCAGATTGGTGCATTTGGAACAGTAGCGGAAAATAGGAAGCATTTTCCTGTAGCACTGAAGAAAAAAAAACTCAAATTGAAAAAGACAAATCATCCTGTGTTTTGTGCGACAGAAGATAAGGCATGCCGACAGTCACCTGGCATGATACGAAAAGATTTAACCTTATATCCACTGTTCACTCCAATGATAATATAAACAAGACAGTTAGAAAGACAAATTCTTTAGGGCAGAACAATTCAGAAGCCAGTGCTTGCAGAAAAATACAGCAAAAGTATGGGAGGTGTGGAAACTTCAGCCAACTAGGTGCAAGCTACCCCTACCCACACAGATCCTATTTTTATATTATTTCTTAGTTGAAACTGCCCTGGTCAATGGGCACATAACCTACAACACTGCCAACTCTACAAAAAAAGATCAAAGCGAAGATCAGGATGTCAGTATGACTCTTATTGAACCTGCTATTCTTCGACGCAATGTGACACCTTCAAAACCACAGGTCACAACAACACGACTTACTGAGCACCACTTCATTGATAAATATGAAAGGGCAAGGTACAAACCAGACTGTAAAGTGTGTAAGGCTGCAGGGAACAGAAGCCAGACTTGCATGTACTGCCCAGATTGCAATGTACCTCTATGCCTGATACCCTGCTTCAAGTTATACCACACAGTCAAGGATTATCAACGTGGATCGTTGACAAAGACTCTTGCAGAGGCCTACAGCTACAACTTCAACCCCAGTTAATGAAAAAAGCAGCTCAGACTCCAACTAGAGGTACTTAACTACTCAAACATTTACAAACGCTCATTGTCAGATGCCACAGACGCAGAATACATTCAAAAAAGACAAACACGAAAAATACAGTTTTTTTTAAACATTTTATTCCAATTTTATTAGCCTTTTATGTTGATATACGTGGTTAATCGTTAAATCAATACGTCAATCAAGCTTATTTTATTCATTACCATCCATGTCACTAACATTTTATTGCGCTGATGTTGAACAAATTCACTAAAAACTTGGAAAAGATGTCTGTTTTTCAATCTTTTATGAATTTAAAAAAAAAAAGTTCTTTTTATAGAAATCTGCAAACACTCTTGGTAATGGGAGACGGTAATGCTCCGGATTGCCGGTCAGCAAAGTGATAATTATATCTGAGAAAATTAGATGAGGAAAATATTAGAGTTTCCCATCCTTGAAAATCACGTGCTGGACCTGGAAAAACCTGGAAAAAGCCTGGAAAATGCTTGAAGAAATTTGCTATGAACCCTGTAAGATATAAAATGTTTTCAATAATTAAAAGGATTTTCCTGGGTCAAAATTAGCTTAAGACTGCTTCTCTGGTATATGTTTTTCATCTGCATTGTGAAGTTGTGAAGTTACTTAAAAACATGTAGGCAGATAATAACATTTAGTGATGAATAACGTTTTTGAAGTATAGTTCAGACTGGGTAATTAGCAGTCTCTTAGACCATTTGAAGTACTTCTACTTATCAGAGCTTCTGCTTATTAGAACTTTGCTCCAAGAAAGACAGTTTATGGTCAGATAAAAAAAATTAAGCACATATTAATCTTTTTAACCATCTGTGTACAAATGTTTCATTTTTTGTAATTAATATGTCTGCATCTTTTCCACTTTTCAAAAGCGATTTATCAAAAACATGGTGTAGCATGATGTTAGTACCATAGTTGCAAGTATCAAAACATGTGAAAGTATAAATGTCCTAATTGACTCATCTCAGATCCTCTGCTGTGTTGTCAGAGTATAACATGATTAATAGATAGTCTGCATCACAAGAGATACTATACATTGTCGTAAATTTATTTTGAGAGAAAAGAGTCTTAGAAATAGTGGTCCGGTTTAGAGTGAAATGATGTTGGAAAACTCAGTGATAGAAAATGTAGAGATTAAATAGTTGCTTCACAGCGTGCTGGAGGAGAGTAAAGACAGACTTATTTACGACAAATCGTTTCTCTCAATCTTCTCTTCCGCTCTCCTGGTCAAACCATTATTTGCCAGTTTTCCAGACACACCTCTGCGCGCACACCGATTTGGTGTTTTCAAACACACAGACGACGTAGATACAAACTATATTAAAACGAATAGGGGAAATGAGTTTATGTGATTTTATTCACCTTAAACATCAATCACTAACAAATATCAGGTATTACATAAATTATCATAAGTACACAAATGCAAATAACAAGTTTGGGAGGGGTGAAGAAGATTGGTATCGACTAAGCCCTTCCCGCTTATTAGACAAAGATAAACCCAGTCCAGAGATAGATAATATCAGGAACTTGGATACGTTAACCTAACAGTGAAGTTAATTGCTCTGAAAGAGGTGTTACAAAGTTAGGTATAGGTGATAGAAAAAAACCTGTTCTTCCCAGCTGTTCTTCCCTTTACTAAGCAAATGGAAAGGAGGGGGGGGGGGTTTAAACAGAGTTAACCAATTATCAACTCCCCCTTAAAGGAACAGTGCAGGGAGTACAGAAAAACTATATTACTAGGCAAGAAAGTTAACAACAGGGTTACAAAAGAAAAAGATTAAATTTCCTGTCATTCATGCACACGCGTGAGGATCCACACTCATATACTCACACACTTACCGAATGCAGCCTCAGACGATCCATAAAAGTATATAAAACAGCAAGTATTCTCTTGACATGTGAACTGTCTAGTCCTTCGATGTCCCACCCAGATGTTTGCGAGATTTTGCTGGTAACAAATATTCTCACTTATCGCAAGACTTGAAGACTAAGAGTTCTTGTGTTTTTTTATTATATAAAAAAAAGGTGTCTATGGGATGGCACTGACACAGTTCGGCACAGGGGTGAAAATGAAGTGGTCTCTTTTAATCTTCCGCTATGGTTAAACTATAGCTCTTATAAGCCATGCCAGCAAAATACTATTACAAATCATAATGAAAAGGATGCAACAAAAGCTAGAAACAGAAATAAACGAAGTACAGGCGGGTTTTCGACCAGGTAGAGGCACTAGAGATCATATATTCAACATGAGGATCATCATAGAAAAGTGTAGAGAATTCAACGTTGACCTACATACTTGTTTCATTGATTACACCAAAGCTTTCGATTGTGTACAACATCAGCAGTTATGGGCTATTATGAAAAATATGGGATTTCCAAACCACCTTATACAACTCATCGCACTGCTGTACCAAGAACAACAGGCAGCCGTAAGAATAGAGGGTGAAACATCAGAATGGTTTGAAGTACAGAAAGGAGTAAGACAAGGCTGTACCCTTTCCCCTTACCTGTTTAACATTTATGCCGAGAATATCATGAGAAATGTAAGAGATGATCAAGAACACACAGAGTTTGACTCATTTAACATCGGCGGGTACCAGATCCCGGAAATCAGATATGCTGACGACACAGTCCTCCTATCGACCAACCCAGAAGGACTTGAACAATTACTTCTGTCCACCAAAAAACACAGCGAGGCCCAGAATCTATACCTAAACACCAAGAAGACTAAAGTATTGACAACAGGCAAAGTAAAGACCAAACCAGAAATTGAAATTGATAACGAAGAACTGGAAAGTGTTAATGAATTCGAATACTTAGGATCAATCATCAACAGCTCTGGCGACTGTGCAGTAGAAATTAAAAGAAGACTTGCAATTGCTTCACATAAACTAATACAGATGAAAAACCTATGGCAAGGCACAAGCAAAGAAACAAAGTTACAACTGATCAGAGCATGTATATTCCCAGTGGCAACATACGGCTGCGAGACTTGGACACTCAACAAAACAGTTGCAAAAAAGATTACATCATTTGAAATGAAATGCTACAGAAGGATGTTGAGAATACCCTGGACAGAAAAAAAGACCAACAGAGAAGTACTGCACTCACTAAACGTACAGGAACATTGGCTCCTAAATACCATCGCAATAAGGAAGCTGAAATTTTTCGGTCATACAAAAAGACATAATAGCCTGGAAAAAACAGTGATGGAAGGCATGGTCCCTGGAAAAAGGGGAAGGGGTCGACCTAGACGACGGTGGACCCAGGACATCACAGAGAGTCTGAACTTGTCTTTGGCTGATGCAGGTCGACTTGCCCAGAATCGTGATGCGTTCAGAGCAGCTGTAATGGAGACAACGTTCTGGAAAGAATACGTCACATGATGATGATGGTAAAATTCCTTCAATGCGTGATGATAGTAACTGACCGGAAAGTTTTATTAAATCCAATTGAGGAAAAACTAGGCTCAGTCACAGTCAGGAAAATATGTACTCTCTCACAGTAAACAGTAAATATAATATCGCTACTGGCGATGATTACCTTCCAGTTTATCTTACAGGTTTGTAATGGTAATTTGATGATTGTTCTTTACAATGTTCTTGGGTGGGCTTTATTTCATTTAATTCTGACAGCTAGGTCGCAAAGGACCGCCACAAGATTATTAGTTTGCTTATTTAAAAGAAATGTTTGGCTGTTTGTGATTTTTCTTTTTTTCATTCAATATGAACTGGAAGTTTATAGGATGCCTGCATTTTCTTATATTGGATTATGAAACTGCTTTATCCATTAGGCTGGGACCTTTCTTTATTTAGCCGCAGGTTACGATCACTCTGTGTGAAAGAAAAAAGACATGTAACATACCAAAAAATCAAGCGCGATAAATTTCCCGTTAAGCCTATAATACACTCGAGTATTTAATTATGTATTTAATAAACACTGCGCGAATTCTAGTGGTTAAAAACACACATCTATAAAACTAGGACTTAACTGAATTTATTAATTATAAATTCCTTAGCGACTTTAAAAGTTAATTTAAGCATCTATTATCTTTTGAAATAATATAATAGATAGATCATTATATTTACAACTGGAACTATTGAGATGGTTTAATTTAATAGATTTAAATTAACACAAAATCCATTGAAATAGAATGACTGAACTAGACCACTGATCACTTTACACAATATATTACCGCTTTGCACAGAATAGAAATCACTGCAAATATATATCAAATCCAGGGGAAAATCTATAACAAGATTTCAATAAAGCTAGTGCTTCTGTAAAGGTCTGGCCAGCGAGTGATAAAGTGTCTATTCTTCATGGTCTATTTATCTAAAATGGAATGAAAGTTGAGTGGGACATGAGGAACTTGACAGTTTTTTTCCTCTCATGGGACTTTTGGGGATCTGACCGCCAAATCAAGGGAAGAAGCCGCCCCCTGGTCTTCGTATCTCCGCTCGCTGTTGCCCGTTTCGGCTTTCCCCGTTCGCTTTCTGCGATCGGTTCTTCGGTTGACACCGAGACGCGAAAATAGCGGCAAGAAACTGCGTCTCGTATCAGGGACCACTACTGTCTTTGATAGCGGCGATAGTCTCCCCTGAAATCCCTCAGTCTGTCTCTTTGATCGTAGTCGCATTATCTGTTTGATTCTGGCAACGCCCCCCACTGGCCAAGTTAATGAAAATAACTGCCTATGATTGTTCAAGAGATGTTAGTGGGCGTGATTTAATCTCTCCTTAAATCAATGCGATGACCAGAATAAACGATAGGTAAACTCTCCGCATATCAATCAGCAAACGTGTTTGCCCTCTGTGTGGAACAGTTGCATAGCTAATGAATCCACGTGAAAGAAGTCCCGTTTTACAAGAAGTTACAACAAAGTTCAGGGTCAGCCGAGTTCGTCCATCACATACATGCAGTTCAGGTATATAATGGCCATATGGTAAATGAAGTGTTAAATTTTTATCTCTGGACTTTTTGGTACGTGACCAATCTGTGAACCCAACTTCAGGTTCTGACTTTGTACTTCATATACTCACTTAGCAGTTCCTCCATAGTTTGATAGCCAGGGCAAGAACTACCATTGGACACATAAGCTGTATGTAAGAGTTATCCCTGCAAAACTCTGGGGCTATCTGAGGTTCCTCTGATTTGAATCATTCGCACACTGACTTTCACTGTATGATCTCACCATACTCTTTGATCTTGCAATCGGAGGTAATCCTTGTTTCCCAGGTTTGGCTAGCGATCTTTGGTCACACCCATCTAAAGAATGTTAGCATTGAAGTTTACCACTTGACCACTGTATTTATATTCCACTTATTTTTAATCATATGTAATAAGTTGATCCACATAATATATCTAAATAAATTGCACTTTTGTAACCTTATCTTTATATTCTACTTATTTTAATCATACATAATAAGCTGATCCACAGATAATATATCTAAATAAACTGTGTACTTTTTTAACCTTAACTTTTGATGCCAGGCGCACTACCAACCTCACAGTTATGTTATGTTTTATTTTATGGATGCATCACATACTGTTATTGTTGCAGGTGTGACAAAATCACAGAGAGAAAAGAAATTCGTGACATGACACATGGAGACCTTGTGCGTTTCCAGACAGCAGTGACTGAGCTTAGACACAGTGAGGATCGGACATGGGAACAGTTTAGAGATCTCTACATGTACCATGTGATGCATGCATCCAATGGACCATTCTTTCTGCCATGGCAGCGTGCATTTCTCAGACAAGTGGAGCAACGTTTGCAGGAAGTGGATTGTAACATTGTCCTTCCCTACTTTGATTTTACCACTGATGTTGGGTTCTTTGAAGAGGCAGTCATCTGGCAGCCCAACTTCTTTGGTGGTAATGGAGATGGCAGTTGTGTGGAGGATCATCCATTTGGGCCAAAAAACATATGGCAGCCTTGTTTTGTGAGAAATTTCAATACAAGTATTCAGTTGCCAACTCAGGTAACTTTTCTTATGTCTTTCTTTTATGACAGTCTTTAAATAAATTGGTGGTCCGATAGCAGATACTGCTCTAAGGGAGTGAATTGTTAGAGACTTCACTATCCTAGGTCCAGCTTTGTTATGAGGTGGGGTGGCCAGTTCCCTTCCTTGCTGTCTTTGCCTACCCTAACTCCAGAGCATCATCAGGTACCCATTTTAAATATATTTGCGCAATCTACACTTTTGAACATGAAAAATGTTGCTGTTATTGTTGTCTGTACATAAATATATTTGCTATTTCACAGTTAGAGGCACTGATTATAAACAGATTACTTTATTTACAAGATATGATGCCATTGTTTTCTGTCACATTATACAGGTAGAACTGCATTTGGCACTGGCAGCTGAAGACTATGAAGAAATGAGTCTCTCTCTTGAGACTTATCTAGCTTACGTGCATAACTTCATTGGAGGTGATATGATGACATCGTCAAGCCCATATGACCCTATATTCTACCCTATACATGCCTACATCGACATGCTGTACTGGACTTGGCAACAAAAAAATCAAAACAAATTCAAATTTCCAGCGGCCTATGGAAGCATTCCTCTGATTCCCTTCAACATTCCACCCTGGGCTGTGTTTGACTCAGAAGCTGATGTGTGTGTAAATTATACTTTAGTTATTTGATACCCATCTAGTCATTGGTCATCCAATTTTGAATACATAAGACTAGTTTATAAAACCGTGTCTTTCTCTGTCTAAGGGAGCTCATTAATGTTAATAGTCATCATAGAGACATTGCTTAAAATTCATCGTGTAGTTTTAATAAGTTACTGTAGCATAAATTGAAGAGGCCAAAATTTAAAAGCTCAATATCTCTAGGTTTAAAGCTACTTTCACAACATTCCCAGTGAAAAGCCATGGGCTTGCTTCCTAAAATTCACTTTATTTTTTAAATGCACTAGATAAGAACATGATATTTTTTTTAAGTTAACAGTCTGTCAAGTATTTAGTTGAATTTCCATCAATCTTTTGGTGGAACTGCAAGAAGCAGATCATCCGTCAGAGATAAAAGTGATGGCTGCATTGATTCCAACTTACTCTGGAACATGAAAACAGCCAAGATTTTATCATATTACAACTTTATAGAGCTCAGTGATTTGAAAGTGATCCCCACAGCTCCTGAGTTGCATACTGCTTTTCTTGAATATTCTTATAGACGCATTTATAATTTATTGGTTAATGTGAACACATACATGTTTATTATTACTATTTAATAACTACCTAATGTTGACTCGACATTAATATTGAGAAAACTAAAACTATGATAATTAGCAAAACAGACGATAAACCCACATTAAAGATAAGCGTAAATGGGAAAATCCTGGAACAAGTCAAGAGCTACGTATATCTTGGTCATATAATAACAGAAGATAGCAGATGTGAAACAGAAATCAAGAAGAGAATAGGAATGGCCAAAGCTACATTCAACAACATGAAACATATACTGACATCTAAACAGTTATCTCACCAATTAAAACAGAATCATAAAGTGTTATATATATTCTGCATTTCTGTATGATGCAGAAACATGGATGATGAATAAGCATTTGGAAGAAAGAATTGAGGCTCTTGAAATGTGGATATATAGAAGAATGGGGCGTATCTCGTGGAAAGAGAAGAAAACAAATAAGGAGGTCCTAGAAAATCTAGGTCTGAAAAGAGAACTAATGAGGGAGATCAAAGTTCGGCAGCTAAAATACTTTGGCCACATAAAAAGGCATAACACCCTGCAGAAGACCATAATAGAAGGGAGAGGTGAAGGCAAACGTGCAAGGGGAAGACAGCGCTATAAGTGGGAAGATAACATCAAGAGATGGACAGGAAAGAGTCTTTCAGAGTGCACCACCAAGACAAGAGACAGAAGACGTTGGAGATCCATTACAGCCAACCTTCGTTGTAGAGATGGCAGCTGATGATGATGAATGTTGTCAGATCTCAGTGTGTTCTGCAAAATTCTCATCAACTTTTGGTAAAAGTAATTTTTTACTATCATTTTAATACAGTTCCTAATACAGTTTTATTACTGATAACCATTTTAACCACTTGGTTAATTGATTTGTCATGTTTTGTGTATTCCCCACTATTGTGTGACAGAGTGCTTCATTACGTGGTATACAACGTAAGGAGGGTGACAAAATATAGTTAAAGGGTACATGCAATAAAATTGTTTTTACAGCCCCTTCATCCTTGCTATATTTTTGGCCTCATGTTGACTGACTTGAGCCTATGGAGACTTTTTTGAAGCTAAATCAAAATGGGGGGAGGGGGTGTCAAAGAGGTTAAGAGTATGGCGTCCGCCTCTAATTCTAAAGGTACCGGGTTAGGGTCCCAATAAAGGGAATATATTTGATGGACATTTTTTCAGTACCAGTAGGGTCCTAATGATGCCATACTCCTTCCTGATCTCCTGGATAGTGATATCAGATGCCTAGCCTTCTCGGATAAGGGTGAAAAAAAATAGAAGGTCCCGTGTGCAAGTTAAGGGAGGAGATTGGAACACTGATAGACTTGTCCCTGAGCAGTGAAGATGGTCCTTAAAACCAAACCGAAACTAAACTGTCAGTAACCAAGTGAGTAGCCCATAAACTGTCAGCTATGTCAGTAACCAAGTGAGTAGCCCATAAACTGTCAGCTATGTCAGTAACCAAGTGAGTAGCCCATAAACTGTCAGCTATGTCAGTAACCAAGTGAGTAGCCCATAAACTGTCAGCTATGTCAGTAACCAAGTGAGTAGCCCATAAACTGTCAGCTATGTCAGTAACCAAGTGAGTAGCCCATAAACTATCAGCTATGTCAGTAACCAAGTGAGTAGCCCATAAACTGTATTGAACACAGGAAACCCGTGTAATGTAACCACGGTCGAACATACAAGGTGGCCTGGCATTAAACGGGCAGACATTGATCCAAAAGATCTTTATGGATATGATCAGGAGCATTATAATAGGAAGGACTTTGATGTACATACGTTTGGAAAGACTGGTGAGAATAGCAAAATAACTTGTTATATAATCCAAATGTATTTATGTAAATCATGTTATAGCTCCACAATGTCTTTGTTGGTTAATGCTGAACCTAGAAAAAATGCACGGGCCATCTTTATCATTTTCCTTTGCACTACTATGGTGCGTGGAGCCACCACACTATTTGGTCCTGCAGGAAGCCTGCACCAAGTATTCACATGCTCATGAAGTAGTTATTCTGTAGCAATTTGTTTTACATGATGAGGTTACCAGCCGCTGCACGATGTCATATTAGTCACCTTGCATAACAAGGTATATATATTTGTTAAAAATAGATGTATTAAGATACTTTCCAAAATGTTCAGCTGCATTAATAATATCTGTGACAGCTCACAAGCCACAATAGTCATGTAAAAGATGTTTAAAATTAACTTAATGAAAAATATATGCCATGAAAACAAAAACAATTAGTACTTCATTTGAATTTTTTCAGACACTTTTCATCTACCGTGCAGAGTTTAGGTTCCTGCATTGTACTACCACTTTTTACATTGAAAAAATCAGACTTGCAGCAGTATTTTACAATCTCATCACATATTTATGTGAATTTTTTCAGATAACTTGATAATATTCTAACTAGTAAAGCCAATATTTTATAGCAGAAAGTGAAAATAGACCCTCATGTCCACCAACCTTATTGAAACAAAACAAATTTTTTTTTTTCAAGGTTTCAACAGAGATGGTTATGACCGTCAGGGGTATGATATCGGAGGTTACAATAGATATGGTCTTAATGCTCAGGGCTATGATAGGAATGGTTATAATATCAGTGGTGTAGATGCAAGCGGCAACATTGACAATACTGGTAGATTTGATGTTGATGGATATGATGCCGATTGCCTGAACCGTCGCGGTGAGTTTCTGTGTATTTCGCTATATGAAGTGTCCTTCGTGTTGTGTGTGTCCTGTAGAAAATATTAATCAAGACCTTTGCATCATATGTGATCTTCACTGATGTTAATCTGCAAACACATGTTGGTATCATGATTGTGGAAGTGCATTGTAAAGGAAATAGTTTTAGTCTTGTTTATTGATAAACACATCTACACATTTACTAAACATATTAAAATAGTTTTAGTCTTGTTTATTGATAAACACATTTACTAAACATATTGAACTAGTTTTAGTCTTGTTTATTGATAAACAGATTTACACATTTACTAAACATATTGAAAAAGTTTTAGTCTTGTTTATTGATTTACACATTTACTAAACATATTGAAATAGTTTTAGTCTTGTTTATTGATAAACACATTTACACATTTACTAAACATATTGAAATAGTTTTAGTCTTGTTTATTGATAAACACCAAATCTGTTGTTGGTATCAAATCTGTTGTTGGTATCAAATCTGTTGTTGGCTTCTTTCCATGATGTGATGTCAAACTGTCCAGTTTTGTCTCTCTTTAACATCCTGTACCTCTTTTCCTCCAACGTTTCCTGTTGTCATTACATTTTCCAGCAACCTTTTTCTCATAACATGTCCTGAGAAAGTGGATTGCTTCATTCTAATGTGAGTATTGAGTTTCCTTTGCACGTTGGCCTATTTCAGGATATTATCATTACCCAGAATATAACATGCATGTTGCTTAGACTTTTGATGTACCCAGAGTAGAACGAAGTGTAAGTGACAAGCAGTGTGGCTTCATGAAAGAAAGATATTGCACAGATACCATAGTCACATTTAACTAACTCTCCAAAAGAGGCCACTGAATTGTAGAAATGAAAAACTAAACTTTTCTTTTGTGGATCAAGAAAATTCTTCTTGCCCAAAACGTTTTTTTTATTCCTTCAACGTTAATTCAATTTCCCATCTGTTTGAACTGGGTTACTGTCTCTAGGTCTTTTCCATTAATCACAAGTCTGCATTGATGCTGTTGTCACTATAATTTTCTTCAAAAATGAAACATGCTAAATCTGGTAATAATGTTGGAATTTTCTTGTCCTGTATAGAATAGAGAGGTTGTTAACGATGTTACGTAGAATATTCTGATGGTGCTAGTGCAGTACAACATTCTTTATTGTTCTAGACCAGTGCTTCTTAACTGTTTAGAGAACCAGCACCCCGTTACAGCATCTTAAGAAGCCTTGCACCACATTATTGGCAAAATTTGCCAAAAAATGTGAAAAAGAGATAACAGTATTTCTTTTTCGATGAAATAAAAAGAAAAATATCCTTTTATTTAAATATTTAGTATGCCCGGAAAATGCAGCTGTAGACACAGTTAAAACAAGTTTGTTGACTATAACTCATGCCAGTATTCGAGACTATTTAAAGGTCAATACTTTAAGTACAATATATTCACAGCTAAATAAGAGGAGATAAATAATTTTAAGTATGTTTTTAATAGTGTCGGCGTCTGTGGCCTAATGGATATGAACGCAGTTTCATAATCCAGATATACCAGGTTCGAAACCTGCTGCAGGCGGTTTGGTGGCAGATCGCTTTGTGTGGATTTTTAACAATGGTATAAGCGCCGTACCGTTCAGAAAGCAATGGCAAACTACTGAACGTAAAAATTGCCTAGAAAAATCACAAACAGCCAATAAAAGCTGGGGTTGATTGCCACGTCCTGTAAAGGATAAGCAACTAACTTTTTTTTTTTAATATAACAAAGTTTAGAACATATGAAAATTTATCATTTTGTATTTGATAGTTTACTAGGCGAGTCTTTTGCAGCTGCTTCTTTTCAGTTATGCTTGAGAGAATGTTATTTTAAAAATGTGACTTAGCCTGAGTATTGAATTCACTTTGTCAGTGTTGTATTTTATACAAACACATTTGAGCTCAGTGTATTATATACAGTGTATATGATGATTTGCCTTCTTAAAATCTGGCATGACTTGCTTAACCAGAAGTTCGGTCGTACACCCCAAGAAGTACATGCATGCCTGGTTAAGAAGCGCTGTTCTATACTAAAAAAAGAATGTACAGAATTTACCAAAGTTTGTGAAGTTATAGCATGTTGGCACTGCCCTTCTTACATCACTCCTAAATGCATGGAGACATATCTGCAGTCATCCTTATATGGCCACCAGCTATGCACAGTGCTACGATATACATATATGGAATTGACCCTCTGTCTGTGAAGCTAATTATACCTTCATAGACTCTTAAAATCATCCACACACTTCCAGGGATTCCCCCTCCCTGTGGTGAAGCTTGTTGAAGACCCAGCATTGCACACTAAGCTTGGAGAAGTTACTTGAGCCCCGGACGTAATTCTTTGACCTGGTTGACTGCATGCAGGAGGATCTCACTATGGACCCAGTGAAAAGCAGGGGGAGCTGAAAAGAGGCTCTGTGCAGGACATGACAATTCCTTGGGAGAGCCCAGAACCAGAGCACAGTATTTTAGTTCTGCATATTTGTAGAGCCCCCTTGAATGGCGGGGAAGGCAAAATATGCCATGCGCTTCTTACTCCTAGCTTGGGACCTCTTTGTGATGATCCTTTGAATGCCAACCAAGCTGGAGAAACTGCAACTCATGCCTTAACTCAACACATTTTGGAATGGTAAAAAAGCCACAGGAAATTCTAGATCTAGTTCATGCCAATGAGTCTTCAACTTGGTATTGGCTGCAAAAGAGAGAGAGCAGCTCAGCAGTCTTAGTTAAACAATAACATCATCATCATCATCACTCCTAGAGCACTTGAATTGGCTGATTAACTGCAGACAAAGTATGAATTTGTAATTTTACAGGCAACAGTTAATTTTGAATTTTCTTTCAGGATTAACAAGAGAAGACTTGGATCAGTATGGCTTTTACACAGTTGGGTTTGACAAAGATGGGTGCAGCTTCTACTTCAACGGACCATTTTGTCCTATCCACAGCTATAGAATATTCACTGTGCTGAATCAGCAACCAAAGAATTTCCTTATCAGCTTACCAAGGACCTGCACTGGTTTATCTCCCTTGCCAGATGATTGGTTGGAGCTGAATTGGGTTTCCACTGTACAGGATGTCACTTGTTAGTTTTCATGTTGTAACTTCTTCCTCCATGATCTTCTTTGCTTTCATGTTTATTTCTCATTTTCATCTGTGCTTTCATGTTCCTGTCTCATTCTCATCTCTGCTTTCATGTTTATTTCTCATTCTCATCTCTGCTTTATTGTTCATTTCTCATTCTCATCTCTGCTTTATTGTTCATTTCTCATTCTCATCTCTGCTTTATTGTTCATTTCTCATTCTCATCTATGCTTTCATGTTCCTTTCTTGTTCTGATCTATGCTTTTATGTTCCTTTCTCATTCTCATTTGTGCTTTCAATCTAATTTCTATGTCTTCAGCTTTTATGATAATTTTAATGCATTCTTGTTTTTCATACTACTCTGTGCTGTATTTTCATGATCATTACCATTCCAATCTATATCTTAGTGATAATTTTCTATTCATGTTTATGCTTTCTTGCTCAATTCAACCCAGGTCTGCGTGTTCATTTTCTACATTGTTGTATGGTGCAAGCTCATATTATTCTCAGTCATATCCATTTATGTTGTTTCTTCTACTTTCATGCTCATTTCCTACTCTAATCCATACTTTCTCACGTATTTGGTAATCCATTGTGTTCTTTCTTGCTATTCCTTTTTTGTTCCATTTTATCTTACATAATCATTTACTAATTTTTTTTCTGGCTATACATTCATTTTCTATTCCAAGCATGATATGGTTTAATGTTTATTTAATACTTTGTTCATCTTTCATGAAGCCTTCTTGGTTTGGTTTGGTTTTTGGTCAATGTACAGAAAAAAACTGATGTCTTATTCATGGGGTACTTAGTTCAACCTCATGTGGGTTATTACTTGCATATAAAGTGTTCTTTATTCTGTATAGCATATGCCTTTCTATTCTCTACATTTTGTGCTCTTGTGTCTGCATTGCTTCTTTGGTGCTTTATCTCCTTCTTAGACATTTGCAGTGGGCTGTTATTAAACTTCTTGTCATTGGTTGGCATAGTGGCTTGTTTTACATCAGCTGATAATGTTCCTGTCATTGTATGTAAAAGCATTAGAAGAGCCTAAAACTTGCATTGGACTAGGTATAATGTAAATTTTGTTTTTAACTGGTTTTTCACTGATGTGCCAACAGCTGCACCACTATATGTTTGATAAATTTTATCTAATGGGTCAGAAAGTAATTATAATTTCATGCTTTTTTGCCTTTATCCTCACCAGCCATGGTTGATGTAAATCTGCCAGACATGCAGACAGGTATCTCAAGCCGCTTTTGTTTTGACACTCGACCATTCCTGACATCCTGTACCTGTGACCTTGGCCTTGTGCCTTGTGAGGTCAACCCTTGCTTCAACACTACCTGCAGATCATTCCCTGAAGCCAAGTGCAGAGTAAGTTTCTGCGGCACATGCAGTGCAAAATGGTACCATCAAAACAAGGAGGTGGACTGTGAGCAAATAAGAGGTAAAAACTTTGTAGATGTACTGGGTGAATGAAAAAGTCACTTTCTATCTTAAAATGATTTTATCCTCGCTTGTATCTATTGGATATATATAAAACAAACATCAAAACAAGGAGGTGGACTGTGAGCAAAGAAGAGGTAAAAACTTTGTAGATATACTGGGAGACTGAAAAAGTCACCTCTCCTATCTTTAAATGATGTTATCCTTGCATGTATCTATTGCATATATATATGAAACAAACATCAAAACAAGGAACTCTAACTGCTATTGGACTACTAAGTTTTATTTTTTCAATCAAAAAGACAAAATAACATAAAATCTATAATGATGTTACTACTTACCTACTTAGTCGTTCCACTTCTACCGTGAGGTGTAGAGGTTTGGAAGAGAGAGCGCCATACTATCCTACTGGCTGTGCCTAGTTCCATTCTAGTCCTCGGTCCTTCAGAGATCGTCTAATGTTGTCCTCCCAGTGGACTCTAGGTCGTCATGCAGTTCTAGATCCTTGGCTCTTAGTTTCCCATACTTGTCTTAGTAGCCGATCTTCTCCCATTCTGATGACATGGCCAAACCATCTTAGTTGGGACTGTTCTACTTGGGTCTGCAGCGGGTTGGGTTTTTAGGCCATGACGTAACGTCTGGTTGCAGACCATGTCTGTGGCGTTACAAGAGGAGCCAAAATGGCTGCCCACTATGAAATCATGTGTTCAACAGGCCAGATCTCATTTTGAGCTTGAATATTAATGTGACATAGCATTGTATGTAATTAAATAGCAGTTAATTCTCTTTGTTTAACATTTGTTTTTATACAGATTAGTTTGATAAGAGTGAAGAAATAAAAATCTAAAATTAAAGAGCGTCTTTTCAATCACACTGTATGTCTCAGTAGTTAATGTGGTCTGTTTATTGCTGTGCTTCCTTTCCCAAGTGTCAGATTGGTAGAGTAGTTAGAGCGCTGGTCTCTCGTGGCAAAGGGGCTGGGTTCAATTCACAGTATCAATATGCTTCAGTCTACCTAGCTGTAAATAGGTGCCCTACTTTGCATTTGAGTTAGAAAAGAAAAGGCAGCGAGGAAGGGAACTGGTCACCCCACCTCTCGATGCTGGACCTAGTATAGTGAAGTCTGTAACACTTCACTCCCCTACAGCAGTATCTACTATGGGACTACCTTGACCTTCCCTTCCATTCCCACATCTCTGCTTGACTTTCACTAGAAAGTTAAAAACACAATTTTTTTAATGGTATTAGAGTCATATTTAACAACTACCAGTGACCCAGAAACAGTGAATGCTTCTGGGATTACTATTTGTTAGGCTAAATCAGTATATCAGATCAAAGGGTCTTTTTTATTTGGACACGCATCCTAAAATAACTGGTGGATACTGTGTCTAGGTTGAATGGGAGCACATCTCGCCAAAATGAGGCACAATTTTTTTTTTTTATAAAATTTGTCAGGCAATCAAACGGGAAACAAATATAAGGAATGTAGAGAGGCAATGAGAAAATGACAAAGGACCCAGTCGATATGTGGGGAAAAAAATTATTATTATTTATGAAAATAACAAGAGATGAAAAGTAGATACAACCTCAGAAATGAGATATCTGAGGAAGGTGGTTGAAGTAACAAGAAGAGACATGGTCCACAACCAGACGATACGTGAAGGCCTAAAATCCCACCCCCTGCAGACCCAAGTAGAACAGTCCCAACTAAGATGGTTTGGCCATGTCTGCAGAATGGGAGAAGATCGGCTACCATGACAAGCATGGGAAACAAAGAGCCAGGGATCCAGACCCCCAGGACGACCCAGCATCCGCTGGGAGGACAACATTAGACAATCTTTGAAGGACCAAGGACTAGAATGGAACCAGGCCAGGAGGAAGACAGCCGATAGGATAGTCTGGCGCTCTCTCTTCCAAACCTCTACACCTCACGGTAGAAGGGGAACGACTAAGTAAGTAAGTAAGAAAAGTAGATGCTGGAGATGGATAGGACACACACTGAGGAAACCTGCTGTTGGCATTACCATGATGTCCTAGTTCTGGAATCTCCAGAGTAAGAGATAGATCAGAAAACACATGGAGAAGAGAACTGGAGACAGAAGTTAAAATGAGGACGGCATGACAGAAGGCGTGTGTTTTGTTGAAAATGAGGACGGCAAGGATGAAAAGAATGAAATAAAAAGACTAAACAAGACAGAAATGTAAATGCACAGAAACGTAACTACAGTAAACACACAGCAGAGATTATAACATCAAATAACAGAGCAGGACAGCCTAATGTAAAAACTTGTATCTGTCAGTGAACTAAAGTCACATGGAGAATGGATGTCACAACTAGAAACAGGAAATGAACCAGAGGGTAAGAAGGAAGAAACCAGTAGAAGACAGGAAAGTTGGAGAAGACTACTAATGATAATTATCATCTGTCAATGTGCTTCCCAAGTAATACAGCTTTTTCACTGTTTTAAAGTTTTTGGATCTGTATTAAATATTTTGGCCTTTTTTTTCTTCTTTTTTTTTGGTCCATTTACTGGAAAGGCAATCGCCACTTATTATCACCTTCGTCGATTTTCAAAAAGCCTGTAAATGCCCATCATTGAAATACTTACAATCTATGGTTTTCAGTAAACACACGCTATATGACAATGCAAGATGTTGTGTTAGAACAAATCAAATAACAGAATGCAGGACAGGGGTGAAACAAGGCTATTATGTAACTAAAATAGCTTTGTTGGGTTATCTATCACAATGAACAAAGTCAAAATGGACAAATGGAGAATGGGGGACCTGGATCGCACATTCTAAGTTCAGGACCAAGACAACCAAGAGGGTAAGAAAATTGGTCTCCAAATAAATGCCAGTAAAGAATGACAGAGACCTTTGAGTTGAACGAGAAAAACTACTAAAAGTGATAATTATTTAGGCATCTGACTCAATGTGCTTCAACAAGTAATATACAGAATTGCTTTTTAGCGCCTTCTAGATTTTAACAGTTTTTGGATCTGATCATTGAATATTTTGGCTTCGTTTTTTTTCTTCTTCTCAGTTTTTTGTGAGAGTTGGAAAATAACAAAATCATTGGAGAAACAAGCTGAATACTGCCATAACTTTTGAACAAGCTCATTAACTGCCAGAACAAATGTAATTGTAGGTGAGAAGACTCTAGGCAGAAATATGTCTCCGACTATATAAGGAAAAGACGAATGCAAAACAACAGAATACCACTACAGGCGCTCACTTGGGTTCCTGAGGGTAAGCGGAAAAAAGGAAGACCAAAAGAAACACTCAGAAGAACAATAATACAGAGGAGTGGCGTCACAACGAACAACCTGGAGAGCACTGGTTTCTGCCTTATGCGCCGTGTTTGGCGCTTAAAGAATTTATTATTATTTATTATTTACTGCCATAACTTTTTAATGTAGGTGTGTTTCTACGTCTTGCATATACAGCTATTCTATCTGTCCTGCTTGTTTTTCATGCAAGTGGTCTCTGTTTTGATATAGGTTGCATGCCTCGTTTTATAGTTTGAATGTTCAAAATTAGATTCTGCTGGGGATGTCTATAGTGTCAAGTTACAGTCTTGTTCATATGAAATTCCTTTTTCTCCTCTTTTTCTAAATGATGTCATGGAAAAACCTCTGTGAAGTAGGTAAAAAAGTAAAGGATCCCATTACACGCCCATTGAGGCATATTGTAGATTCTATTGTAGATATATTGGGAATATGGTGTTAGGCCCATTTTTTCTTGACCATTGGCACACTAGGGGTGATGTGGTCAGAATCACGCTGGCCGCCTTAACCTTCCCAGAGTTACTCTGGTACCCTTATTCATGGGGCTGGGTCGACCTCGGAGCCGTTTGTGGTCTAAAAAATCCCACTTCAACTGGGGATCGAACCAATGGACCACTGATAAAGGACGCTAGTTCTCCATCCACTGCGCTACCATAGCTCCTGGAGTAGGCCTGGTTTTCTGGTTATCAATACGATTCTAAGAGAATATTATGACAAATGTGGGAGTTGTCAATGAAAATTGTAGTAACTCAGTTTTTTGTTAGAGTTTAAGTAAAGTCAGTCGCTCAAAGGTCATCACAACATGCAGTTCTACGTGATATAGTGGAGAAGCAGAATGTTCATATCAGTACAGAACAAGGTTAAGGAAAAATACCTTACGACTAAGTTATTTTGTCTTTGGGTGCTTTACTAGACTTTCGTTAAAAACAGTGAAGTAAGTTGAAACATAAAATCTTCAAAATCAGTATTCCATTTGGTACAGCATGTGAGTATCGGGTTCATTACAATAAGAATCATTTTGAAAGGACTTAGAGTTGTTGTTAGAAGACCTTTGTCTGTGACAGTTAATCCTGAAACTCGTGCTGAAAATTGGTACTACTTTAATGAACTTGGACCATTCACCCTTGAACTACGTTAAATCTCATGCACATCGTGAAGTATAAAATAATTCATTTACAACTTTTTAATAGCCAAGGAAAGTTTCTCAACTCCACCTAGGCCGGTCCCAAGCCCGGATGAAAAAGGAGGAGGGCGGCCTGCATGGGGGCGGTAAGGAGGCAGCCCCTCCACCATGCAAAGGCTCAACAGGCCAATCACCTGTTTGCTTTAAATCATGATTACGTGAACTTGTTTACTTTAAATCATGATTACGTGAACTACAAGAGAGAAAATCGGACTGATTCTAAAAGCGACAAACTCGAACGGACTATGACTTATGGAACGTGGAACACAAGAATTATAAATGGAAAAGAAGAGGAGCTGGTGAAAGAGATGAGGAAAGCAAAATTAGAAATCCTGGCTGTAACGGAAACAAAGAAAAAGGGACAAGGAGTCATGGATCTAAATGGCAACACGCTACTCTACAGTGGTGTACCCACATCTGAAAGAGCTAAAGGGGGCGTGGGTTGCATTGTGGCCAAAAACAAAAAAGATAGTATCAAGGGATGGAACTTTGTCTCGGAGCGCATTATGGTTGTAAAACTAAAAGAAGGAGAAACCATAGTTATCCTGGTCATAGTGTATGGGCCAAATGAGGATGAGAGAGCAGAGGTCAAGGAGGAATTCTTCGAGCTGCTTCAAAGGACAGTGGATGACTGCCTAGATGAAGTTATCATGCTCGGAGATTTCAATGCCAGAGTTGGAAATGACCATGCTAGATGGGGTGGAGTTATCGGAAGATACGGAGAAGATACTCTCAATGACAATGGAAAGCGACTCCTTAGATTCTGCAGTGAACAGAATCTGATCATTACAAACACAAATTTCCCCCATAAGCGCATACATGCATACACTAGATGTGAACCAACAAAGAATGAGAATTCAGTGATCGACTATGCCATTGTTAGGAGGAACTCATTCAAATATGTCCGGGATGCTAGAGTCTGGAGGGGGGCCAGAGATTGGATGGGATCACTACCTGCTTACAATCAAAAGAACAACTGAAAGAGTTGCTCAGCCTAGGAACTGCCCAACATCACGCAAGAAACCAAGTAAACGAATGGGAGAAATGAGCATTAAGACCTACAAGCTGAGAGAGCCAGAAATTAAGACCAGATATCAGGGGCTTATGGCTACAGCGGTGAGAAACACAGAAGAACAACCTGATGACTTGGAAACTCTCTGGCTTAAATTCAAGGACATCATAAAGACAGCTGCTGCAGAAGCATGTGGTGAAGTCCGACTTGGGAACAAGAGAAAGAGGACACCTTGGTGGACAGATGAAGTCAACGAGAAAATAAGAGAGAAGAAAATGGCATGGAAACAATACTTAGGAGCTAAAACCACAATAGGACAAATAGAGAAATATAGAGAATATGTGATACTCAGAACAGAAGCAAAGAACAAGGTGCTAGCAGCAAAACAGAAGTCCTGGGAAGAGTTTGGAGAAAAGCTAGAAAAAGATGCGCAAGAAAACCGGAAATTGTTCTATAAGACCCTAAAGAACATGAGGAAGGAAAAACAATGCCCTCTCAAATTTATAAAGGACAAGCAAGGCAAATTGCTTACTGCCCCGAAGGAAGTAATGGAAAGATGAAAAGAATATTTCTCAGAACTCCTGAATGGTGAGCAAGGTCAAGCATCAGAAATGATAACCACTAGCACAGAAGATAAAACCAATGGTGGTGAAGATGACATAAAGATGGGAGAACTGAAGGCAGCACTGGAGAAAATCAAGATGGGTAAAGCAGCAGGGCATGATGGTATAACACCAGAAATGGTTAAGTACATGGGAGCATCAGGCGACCTTTTACTCTTAAGGGTCCTACAGGCAGCGTGGTGCAACAAGACCACACCAAACGATTGGGAGATTGCCATCATTACACCAATTTTCAAAAAGGGTGACAATCGACAATGTGGAAATCATAGAGACATATCCCTTCTCAGTGTCCATGGTAAAATCTACTCTAGAATCCTAGAGCAGAGACTCCGATGCCTATCTGAGCCACAATTTGATGAGGTCCAGAGCGGTTTCTGAGCTAACCGAAGTACTCAAGACCTAATTTTCACACTCAGACAGCTGAGTGAAAAGGCCCTTGAGTATAAGAGTGAGATCTGGAAAAGGTGTTTGATAGGGTCCCCTGGAGCAAACTTTGGGACTGTTTGGCAAGGATGAACATTGCAGCACCTTTGATTCGTGCTATATAGAGCTTCTACAAGTCTTGCAGAAATTATGTGAGGACAGCAAACGATAAGTCAGAAGAGTTCAGGACCACCACTGGTGTAAGATAAGGTGATATCCTGTCACCTTATCTTTTCATACTCCTCGTGGACGATGTCATCAAGGCATGTAAGGAGAGAACAAGAAAGTATTCAGTGGGGTACTGGAAGATGAGACAGGTCTGTATTTCAGAGCTGGCATTTGCTGATGATGTTGCCCTGATTGCTAAATCAGAGGCACATCTCCAATCCAACCTGCAAGTCTGGAAGGAAGAGCTGGAGAAGAGAGGGATGGTCATAAGCAGCTCTAAAACAAAATCCCTGGTGATATCACGAGAAGAAAGAAGACATCAGATTAAGCTGGGAGAACAGGTCCTGGAGCAGGTCGACCACTTTAAATACCTCGGAGCTATTATAGACCGAAAGAGAGGCATCAAAGAAGAGTTGGCCACTCGAAAA
Source organism: Oreohelix idahoensis (assembly GCA_024509875.1). Classification (NCBI taxonomy): domain Eukaryota; kingdom Metazoa; phylum Mollusca; class Gastropoda; order Stylommatophora; family Oreohelicidae; genus Oreohelix; species Oreohelix idahoensis. The sequence goes on along the minus strand of JAMPIV010017473.1, from coordinate 1,009,109 downwards.
GCTGCAGCTGGGAGACTTTTTCAGGCCATAAATCGAGAATTCCTCAGCAAGAGAGAGGTTGGTAAGAAAATGAAGATGACTATACCGCTCCACCTATGTCCCAGTCTTGACATATGGATGCGAGTCATGGGCAATGACTACAACCCACAAAAGCCCGATCCAAACCTCAGAAATGAGGTATCTGAGGAAGGTGGTTGAAGTAACAAAAAGAGACATGGTCCGCAACCGGACGATACGTCACGGCCTAAAATCCCACCCCCTGCTGACCCAAGTAGAACAGTCCCAACTAAGATGGTTTGGCCATGTATGCAGAATGGGAGAAGATCGGCTACCACGACAAGCATGGGAAACAAAGAGCCAGGGATTTAGACCCCCAGGAAGACCCAGAGTCCGCTGGGAGGACAACATTAGACAATCTTTGAAGGACCGAGGACTAGAATGGAACCAGGCCAGGAGGAAGACAGCCGATAGGATAGTCTGGCGCTCTCTCTCTCTTCCAAACCTCTACACCTAACGGTAGAAGGGGAACGACTAAGTAAGTAAGTAAGGAAAGTTTCTCTGTTTATTGGAAATAAAAAGAAAATACGTTTAGAGTGCTGACTATCGAAAACTTAATCGTATACTTTTACCTACTAAACTTGACCAAACATAAGATGACTGACTTTTTCAGAGACGCTCGCCTTACTAACAAATCTTCGCCCATGAAATCATCATCATATTATGACCTAATCAAGAGATCATGAGAAAAAAAGTTTAAGAAAATGGGTTAACCAACTTTATTCCCAAGATGTCGGCGTCTGTGGCCTAATGGATATGAACGCAGTTTCTTAATCCAGATATACCAGGTTCTTCTTCTTCTTCTTCGTTCGTCCTGAAAAGGACGGTGGTTCCGTTGTGTCTGTTTACGCCTAAGCTGTGATATCTGCACCTTTCGGTCGACACATCCGACTTCTGCATGGCATTTTTTAGGACCGGGTTTGCCTTCCCATTTCGATCCACACTCGCTCAGCCAGACTGCACTGCTGCAGACTGTTTCCAGGACCACCACGTGGAGGTGGAGTGCGGTCTTGACCAGCTCTGGTTCGCTGGTCCTGACGCAGGCAGTCAGGCTATGAGTCGCTGACTGCGTTCTCTATTGCTGCGTCTTTGGGTCCAAATACCAGGTTCGAAACCTGCTGCAGGCGGTTTGATAGCAGATCGCTTTGTGTGGATTTTTAACAATGGTATAAGCGCCGTACCATTCAGAAAGCAATGGCAAACTACTGAATGAAAAAATTGCCTAGAAAAATCACAAACAGCCAATAAAAGCTGGGGTTGATTGCCACGTCCTGTAAAGGATAAGCAACTAACTATTCCCAAGATGTTGAAATTCAGCTTTTGAAGTTTATCTTCCACCTCATTACAACTTGTTATTAAGAGTGTCTGAGATCTTCAGGAACCTGATGTACATTTTATTGCCCTTTTGGAAATTTTTGCCCAGAAGATTTTTGGCAGTTATGATTTTATTTGACTGATCAAACCTTGATTAATACCACTACTATGAATAACATGGCCCTGGTAACTGGAGATCGTTCCATCCAGTAAGTTTCAGATAAGTAATCTGAATGTGATGGCAGGATAATAGTCGTAAGAAAGGACTGTTGCCTGTCACAATTATAGAATGTTCAGGCAACAACACATATTAGCTTAATTATTTGTAAACAATATTTTTTTAATTTATCCTAATTATACCGCGTGGAGCCGCGTTAGTGCAGTGATCCTTCTGTACTGAGCAGACGTGTGTGGGTCGTGTCTCACATTTATAATTTTTGACACAGGCATTTCAAATTATATTTCAAGGATTTTTATATCGGTGCATTTCTTTTTGGATTGTGAATTTTGTGAAAATGACATTGTGTTGATTTAACAGATGGTATTTAAAAAATACCAGGAATTTATTAACTATTCATTTCCTTTTGATAACTGCAAATGCCTTCTACAATGCTATTAACAATGACCACGTGACTCGTTACTGACCCCTGTAAAGAAGGAAAGGTCGGCCAGTGTATTTTCTTGGCTACCAACCCCTCTTAAACAGATAAGGTTTCCAGCGGACCAATGTATTTCCCAGGCAATTAATCCCAGTAGGCATGTAAACATGTCACGCTTGGAGATCGGCCACGGCTCGCAGGTAATAAAAGCCGCTAGGGACTGTAGATTGCGCCCCTCCACGATCAAAAATTACACCCTAGACCAAAACAGGGCACTTCGCGTTAAACTTGAGGGATTTAACAAAGAGTCGGATTTAACCTTTAAAATAGCAAATGACGGTAAATGTGCTACTGTACTTTTCCACAATACATTTCATTATGAGGCATTTCGCACAACGTGTACCAAATACTACCAGAATGACCATGTCGAGACGAGAGCAGATAAACAAGGTGCCTTTGTAGAAGATTTCATCACAACACCACTACTATCTGTGCACCTTTATCATACAAAAAACAAGATAATGATACAAGGAACTGCCACTGTTATTGAGTCATGGCTGGAAACGGACTTTGTCAGTTTAAATGAGTCTGCACAAAACATAATTTGTACCACAAAATTGGACTCGACAATATGTTTACCCCAGCTCGCAATAGATATCACATCATCAGCCACCAGCGTCTCATCTGCTGACAGCGAAATCCTCAACATTAACTCTAGCATACACTCTCCTGCAAATACATCCACTTTGCCTCCCGCAGCACGCGACTTTCCAATGAGCGACACAGTAGCAAATACTCAATCTTCTCAACCTGTGCTGGCCATAGAATATCCAATTGGCCCTAAAGAAACTAGCACACAAACAGATGAAACATTATCACGTGAAAATCACCCAGAAGTCACTCACATGATAAATGCGCAGTGCTGCCAGGAGCTGATGCTCAAAATGGAAGACACCCTTCGAACACTAATTGCCGATCTGACGACTAATGTCTATAAATCGATCAGCGCAGAAAACGAACTACTCAAAAAGGAAATACTGCATCTGAGAGAAGATAATTCCAATATTAAACACGTCGTTGAGCAACTACGAAGCGATTTTTCTATTTATAAAACAAAGCACTCGGAACATCCTCTTATAGTACCTGAAGCTTCTGGAGATCCCCCCAAAGAACATATAACAAACGAACGCCGCAAGCAGCACCAATGTAACACCAAAATGGTTGAGGATACACGTGCGCACGAAGCTTACCCTATTAGTGTAAAAGTAAGCAACAGGTTTACCGCCCTTAACCAGAGTTCAGTACAAAATGAACAGGCATTAACGCCGCTACCAGATCAGATACTGACACCACAATCACCCAATGAAAACACCCAGACTATTCAGGACGATTCACACCAGGAAAATCAATGGCGGCAGCAAGAATCAAAACGAAAGCCGAGTCAACAACCATGTAGTAAAGCAACACATGTTATAATTGGCGACTCTCTCCTAAAAGGCAAATACAATGATCGGATGTCTGCTACTAAAGAGGAAACTGTCTCAGTTTTAGCGATACCTGGAGTTGGAACTGAAAGATTAATTGATAGAATTAATAGGTTCGACATACATCATAACATTACAAGAACAACAGTACATGTAGGGATCAACGACATAATGAATGGACACAGCGTTAGCCCTTCGGCGATTTCCAAACTGACCACTACAATAAAACAAAAATTTCCTAACACCTCCATTTTTATGTCATCCATTATTCCACCTTGCTATGGCTTCCAACGTCGCATAGCCGACACCAACAACAAGACACTCCAGAGTATTGTGAACACAACAACATTGGCTATATCAACAACACTCCTTTCTTCACAAGCAACTCTGGAGCACCAAAGAAACGCCTTTACATAGATCAAATACATACATCAAAACTAGGTAGCAGCATCCTAGCAAAAAACATCAAGTACCCGCAGCGAACGCTACACGACAACCCACCAGACACAAAGAACACAAACCGATCTATCATGAGATCAGCCCTTCATGAAAATGCACAACACACCTTACCCGCCCCTCAAAGAAGTGCTCCCGTAACCAACAAATTACCTAACCACAAACAGAACGCCACCTACAGCCAGGAAGCCGAACGTTACGATGTTATGTTTCCTCCACTACCAATAAGACAGCCCCTCACAAACACATTATATGACAGTTCCACAAGCAGTGCCACAATGTCCCAGACCCAAAAATCTCCTACTAGTGTTGGAACCATTACAGACGAAATCTACAGTCGTCATGCTTCCTCCCGTAGCCTTCCTGGTCGTGCTCAGTGGAACCCAGAACTTGGCTACCTGATGCAATTCAGTCCTGCGTCACTCAGCCAAGCACTAATGATGTCTGTGCAACGCGGGCCCTACTATTTACCTGACAGAGACATCCAATATTGATGATGAATCCACTCATTTTTATATTTTTTTTTATATTTTATTTTTATTGACTTAATCCCTGCGACCAAGGCCGTATCTCTCTTGAAAAATTAGTTGATTACTGTGACGCATAAAGTAATAAGTATTTTGTTACTTTCTCAAAACACTCTAATTTCATTGGCTACAGGCCTCCGACAGTTTTTTCATAATTTGCAAGATTTTATTTTATTGTATTTTATTTACTTTTTTAATTCGTATTCTCTCAGTGTTGCTTAATTACTGTGTTAGAATTTTAGTGTTGTGGTGTGAAAACGTGCGTGCCTACTGTTGTGTGACTATTTTAATATACTACTGACAATTTCAGTTAATTGTAATTTTTTAGCAATACTTGTACCAAGTGTTCGTACGTTAAGTACTAACATTTGAATTTTCACTTACGTGGTGACGTTAATTAGTTTAAATTTTCGTGGGTTTCGTATTCAAAATTGCTTTTGTTATTTTCCTTTTTAAACCACTCGCCAAAATAAAATGCATACCTATCAGACACAATGGCTAATTAAGGATGGTCTACGGCTGGGCCACCTGAACATTTACCATTTATTAGGCAAACTTCCTGAGCTTACACAAATTCTGAATAAAAATTTTCATGTTTTTGGACTTTCCGAAAGTCGTTTAAACGAAAAAATATCAGATGATGAAATTGCCTTAAATGGCTTTAAAACAGTTCGGCGAGACTCAAGTAGAAAGCTAGAAACAGGTATAGTAGTATATATTTCCACTTCTATTAGTTATCGCCACAGAAGCGATTTAGAGACAGCAGAGACCGAGTTCACATGGTTAGAAATAAAACTACCGACTCAGGGACAATTTCTAGTCGGGTATCTTTATAGAAATCCCAGTGCAGGAACCATCTGGTATGAAGATTTCACCACTATGATGGATAAAGTATTTACCACAGCCAAAGAAATTATTCTTCTAAGCGATTTCAACATCGACATGCACAACACAAACCAAACGTGGGAAAACATCATACTATCTTACAACCTAAAACAAATAGTCAACCAGCCTACCAGGGTAACAAATGCATCATCCACAACAATTGACCACATCTACGTCACCTGTGCAGAAAACATTATAGAATGCTCTGTTCCTACTGTCGCGATGAGTGACCACTATCCTATATGTTGCACGTGGTCAAAGAATAAATATAAAGCTCCGAGAAATAAACATATCAGTATTAAATTTAGAAGTTTTAAAAATTTCAACCGTGAACTATTTTTACATGATTTGCGAACCGCACCTCTTGCCAGTGTTTACCAGCTTTCTGATCCCGATGACGCCATTGCCCATTGGATACGTATCTTTCTTTGTGTGTTTGATAACCACGCACCAACTAAAGAAGTTCGTGTGAAACGACAGGTCAAATCTCCTTGGATCACACAAGCAGTGCTAGACGCCATGAGGCAGAGAGATCAAGCTCACAAAAACAAGGACTTTAACATATACAGAGCACAGAGGAACAACGTGCAATATTTAATTCGTAGAGAAAAAAAAATTACTTTAAAAATTTGGTTCAGAACAAAACAAACAGTAAAGATATATGGAAAGCAATCAATACCTTAGCGAACAAGCGAAATCTGTCAGTCTCGTCAACTCCTAATACTTCATTTACTTCCACAGACTTCAGCAATTACCTTCAGGCAGAAATAAACAGTCTTAAATCTACAATACCAAATTCACCTTGTGACTTAGGCAGGCTGTCAGTATTTTGTGAGAACAAATGTACCAACACAATCCCATCCAACATTCCGTTTATGACAGTTAATGAAGTGTATAACTATCTTCTAGGACTTAAAGATAATAACTCATCAGGACTTGACGGAGTCAGTAATCGAATACTGCGTTATGCGGCTCCAGCTATTAGTGATTCGCTTACATACATATACAATCAATGTATCGCACGGAGTTACTTTCCGTGGCACTTTAAAGTCGCTAAGGTATATCCTCTCTTAAAACCTGGCTCTTCCGACAATAATAACCTTGGTAACTATAGGCCAATCTCCTTAATATCATCGCTATCCAAACCACTAGAAAAACACATACATAAAATAACACTACAACACCTAGTTAACAATGGCTTGCTAATTGATAGTCAGTCAGGGTTTAGACCTAAACATTCATGTCACACAGCTCTAACTAAGATGATTGACAACTGGCACTTAAATATTAATAACGATAACATATGTGGGGCAGTTTTTGTAGACTTTAAAAAAGCATTTGATATGATAGATCACGCTACTTTAATTAGAAAACTAGAAACATCAAAAGTAAACCTTCAACTAGTGACGATAATTAAATCATTCCTGTCAGACAGAAAACATGTAGTTTCTTACAATAACTCTTGCTCAAACCCAACCGTAATAAATACCGGCGTTCCTCAGGGCTCTATTCTTGGGCCTCTACTTTTTGCCATATACATTAATGACCTTCCACTACACGTCGAGCACGCATCCTGTGACCTATTTGCTGATGACTGTACTATCTACACAAGTGATACAAGTTGCAACACACTCGAACTATCGTTACAAAAAGATACAGACAATCTGATTAAGTGGAGCATCGGAAATCGCATGCTAATTAATATAATTAAAACAAAGTGCATGTTAATATCAACTAGACAAAAATTACAAAATTCTGAGAAAACAACACTTCAGATCTATATTGGTACCTCACCAATTGGAAACGTTAATGAACATAAAACTCTAGGAATAGTCGTTGACCAGCATCTAAATTGGAACTCACATGTTCATGCACTGACCAAGCAAACGGCACAGAAAGTTTACCAGTTAGCTAAAATCAAACATTTCCTAGATGAAGATGCACGAAAATTGTTCTATATATCTCACATACAAACAAACCTTGACTATTGCTCCACAATCTGGGATGGTTGTTCTATGTCCAACACAAAAAGACTCCATTCACTACAAAAGCGTGCAGTGCGTCTAGTTTCTGACAACTGCCAAACACAGTGTGTAGATCTATATAAAGATCTCAAAATACTGCCTCTAAGAAAGCGCTTTCTGTTCAACAAAGCTAAATTTGTTCACAAAATCCTGTCACAGAATGCTCCAACATATCTGTGGCCAATGTTCAAATACAATGAAAGACGCAGTCAACGCCTTAACAAAATACAAGTGCCCAAGCCTAGGCTTGACTTATTCAAGAAAAGCTTAGCTTACTCTGCTGCTCATCTTTGGAACTATCTTCCACATTATCTAAAACATAACAACCTCAGTCCCTATTCATACAATCGTAAACTTTTCGAATACTTTATGAGTTCTGATTATCTGCCCCCCTAATGTGATTATTTTTCCGAACAAATGGTATAATATCGAGTGTAGGTTTAATGATGATGTTAGTGCTTTTCAACATATTTTGTTTCGTGGTAATACTTAGTTTGTACTTTTCAACATATTCTATTTCATGTTTATAATTAGATACTGTGAATGTGAGTATGCTATTATTTTACCTTTACAACGTTGAATTCCTTGAATTGATGGGTAAAATATATGTGAGAATAAATGAAATCAGTATAAAAGACGAGAGAAAGGAAGGGCAGAATGTCAGACAGGCCTGTGAGCCCAATTCTCAACCCTTTGAAAATAAAGTTCGTTCGTTCGTTCTCTCTTAGACGAACCTATGTTCCTATTTTTCAACACTTTTAAAACAAAGTTCGTTCGCTCTCTCGCTGGCTCTCTCTCTCTCTCTCTCTCTCTCTCGCTTTCTCTCTCTTTCTCTCTCTCTCTTAGACGGGCCTAAGTTCCTTTCTCTCAACACTTTGAAAATAAAGTTCGTTCGCTCTCTTTCAGTCCCTATTCATACAATCGTAGACTTTTCGAATACTTTATTAGTTTTGATTACATGCCCCCTTAATCAGATTATCTTTTCTTATAATATCAATTGTAGGTTCTAATGACGATGTTTGTACTTTTCTACATATTTTATGTCATGTTTATAAGTAGTTAATGTTAATATGAGTGTGCTATTTTATTTTACTTTGCAACGTTGAATTCCTTGACATTGATATGTAAAATGCATATGGGAATAAATGAATTCAGTATGAAAGGTGAGAGAAAGGAAGGGCAGAATGTCAGACGGGCCTGCGTGCCCAATTCTCAACCCTTTGAAAATAAAGTTTGTTCGTTCGTTCGTTCGTGGTTCGATCCCCAGTTGAGGTAGGATTATTTAGACTGCATCCTGCTCCGGGGTCGACCCAGCCGCATGAATTGGGTACCAGAGCAACTCTGGGAAGGTTAAGGCGGCCGACGTGATGCTGACCACATCACCCCTAGTGTGCCGATGGTCAAGAAAATATAGGTCTAACACCATATTCCCAATATGCCTCAATGGGCGTGTAATGGAATCCTTGACCTTGAATTTATCATAAATAACACACATTTTAAAACTGTATTGCTGGTGTTTGTACGATTTAGAAATAACAATTTCAGTTCCTTAATTTTTATTATAGATGAAAAGACAAAAGCAGTTATAAGTTGTTGTACCTATTTATTTCTCTAAGACTATTGTGACCCCAACCCTTGTATGAATGGTGGAACCTGCCAGCAATCTTTGTGGCTGAAGGAGCCGCAATTGATCTCCTGTAACTGCCTGCCAGGTTTTGATGGCCATCGGTGTCAGCATCATGTCTTGAATCCATGCATTTTGCCACTTAGTACAGGTATACTTCATACTTTTTTTTACTTGTATGTGGCTAGAAGTTGTCATCTGCGACACATTCTGGCTTTATTGGGTAACTTGTCAGCATTCTGTAAATTGAAAAGTATTTTATGCAACAACTCTTTGTCAATGGAAGTAAGAAAGAGAGTTCTTCAATATTATATAGAACCAGTCTTGACATAGGGGAGTGAGTCATGGACAATTAGTATACAAGTGAGACAAGCATTAGAGGCCATAGAGATGGGGTTTTACAGGAGTATGTCAAAAATACCATGGACAGCCAACAAGAGTAATGAGGATGTCCTGCGAGAGGCCAATGCACAAAGGAAACTTACTTCACAAGTTAGAAAGAAACAATTCACTTTCTTTGGGCATGTTATGAGAAGAGGAAAGCTGGAATATATTGTAACAACAGGGAAGATTGAAGGAAACAGAAATAGGGGAAGACAAAGAGAGCTGATACTGGACAGTTTGACATCGTAACATGGAAAGAAGTCAACAACAACATTGATAAATAGTACTGGAGACAGGAAGTTGTGGAGAGACATGATCGCCTACGCCACCAAACTTGAAGAAGAAGAAGTCCGTATGTCTAGCTTCAAGAAAAATACAATAAACCGATGATTTGGTAACAAATATTGATTTCTTCTGATGCTTATAGTCAAAATAACCAATTTCAACTACTCACTTTCATTCATTCAGTCATTCATTCAGTCATTCATTCATTCATTCATCACCCCTCTGCTCCTCATGAAGCATGGGCCCTCAACAAACTAATTGTTGAAGTTTTTTTGTGATGTAAATGTTTCTTCAGGTTTGGGTAACAGGCCCCATGCCCATCCATCCTAAGTCGCTTTTTTATGACATGCATGGTAGGGGACAGTGTTACTATTCTTTTGGGCCCTGGTAACACACAGATGAAATACTCACAGCTTACTGGAAATTACCATCTTTGTCTATAAACCAGACGATACGTCAAGGCCTAAAATCCCACCCCCTGCAGACCCAAGTAGAACAGTTCCAACTAAGATGGTTTGGCCATGTCTGAAGAATAGGAGAAGATCGGCTACCACGACAAGAATGGGAAACAAAGAGCCAGGGATCCAGACCCCCAGGACGACCCAGAGTCCGCTGGGAGGACAACATTAGACAATCTTTGAAGGACTGAGGACTAGAATGGAACCAGGCCAGGAGGAAGACAGCTGATAGGATAGTCTGGCGCTCTCTCTTCCAAACCTCTACAACTCACGGTAGAAGGGGAACGTCTAAGTAAGTAAGTCTATATATTCACTTTGCCCGTCTGATTGCTTTACACATATACCTTAGAGGGTGGTTGGAGCACTGGTCTCTTGCTGCAAAGGTGCCAGATTTGAAACACAGTAGCATAATGCTTCAGTCTACCAGCTGTAAATGGGTACCTAACTCTGCTCTTGAGTTAGTGGAGGAAAAGGCAGTAAGGAAGGAAACTGGTCACTCCACCTCACCATGCTGGACCTATTATGGTGAAGTCTCTAACACTTTACTCCCCAACGGCAGTATCTGCAAGGGACTGCCTTTATAATTTTTTTTTTTAAACCTATGCGTCACTCACCACTCTCCTCTGTCAGTGAGATAACTGTTCCCTGATCACCCTGTGTACATAATCTTGTTTTTTTTGCAGATTTTCAAACTATATCTGACCGTGACTTAGAAATTAAACAACACGGCCTGGGTGACAAATGATACATTTCTAGCAGTAGTCTGTGTCACATTTTAACATAGCAGTTAACACAGTTATGAAAATTGCAACCTTTTACATAGCGCCGCAATGCAACCGTGAGAATCTACATACTCAAATGTTGACTGTTATTCATGACATTTTGAACATTAATTTGTACAAGTACATTATTGTGTTAATCTGTGTTTATTATTGCATGTTTCCTTCGTTATAAGATTAAAAATATGCAACAAGAATTATGTTTACATGGATGTAGTGTTGTAATGACGCTGCAGAATGCTGTTTCAGTTAGTGTTTCATTTTCTACAAATGTTCCTTGAGTGCTAAGTGGGGTTTTAATGCAATTCACTTGGCAAAAGATGTCGTGAGTGAGGGAGGGGGGGGGGGGGGCAGAAGGATGCTCATTCTGTGTTGTTATGCCAGACAGTGATAGTGCCAGATCTGCCTCAGTAAGGTACACCTAGTGCTTCTGGTAGTCATCCTTCTTTCTTCTGTGGATGTATGAAGACCAGAGAAAGCGTGTATGGCTGTCAAGGATATCAGCACAAGGACAAGCTCTGTGATATCATTAGTATAATGAAACTATCATCATTACCCATCATTTCCTCAAGGGACACAAGCCTTCAAGAAATGCATTCTAAGTACTTATGTCCCCTGCCATCACCTCAGGGTTTTTCCCATGTCTTCCTAATCCCTTTCATTTCTGTCTCCAGCTCTCTTCTTCATGTGCTTATTGGACTCCTTCTCCTTTCCTCTATCTATCTATCTATCTATCTATCTATCTATCTATCTATCTATCTATCTATCTATCTATCTATCTATCTATCTATCTATCTATCTAATCTATGTATTAATGTTTATTTTTATTTATTTTATTTTTACATTCATTATTATTATTATTATTCTTTTTTAATGTTAAAAAACGTACTTTAATTATGATGATTATTGCAAATGTAATATTACTTTTATAATGATAAATGCCTTAATTATGCTTATAGTAAATGTGAGGATGAAAGGATATAGTATATATGATGAGAGAGAGAGGAAGGGCAGAATGTCAGACGGGCCTGCGTGCCCAATTCTTAACCCTTTGAAAATAAAGTTCGTTCGTTCGTTCGTTCCCACCCTGTGGTTTCTAGAAGGACTGACTGGTAATGCTATAAGCAGGTTTTCTCAATCCATCACCAGTGTCCTGTTCTCATCTCCTGTTACACTAACTCTTGTCTTGTTCTTGCATCAGTTCCACGTTGGCAGTCTTTTCATACCATTTCAATCCTTCCGTTCTATGCAAGCACCCATTTGTGATAGTCTGAAACGTCTTAGTTGTTGTATTTATTGTTCTCCATGATTCAGAACCATACAATAGGATTGACTTGACATCTTAGTTGAAGATTCTTATTATTTACTCTTCTTCACACACTGAAATACATCCACTCCTCAGGATCTTGTGGAGGTCAAGAAACACGTTGGTACTACAACCAAAACAGCGGTCGTTGTGAGCAGTTTATCTATCTTGGCTGTGGAGGCAATGCAAATAACTTCCCATCCATCTTAGAATGCCAGACTCGTTGTGAGAAAGGAGCATGTTGTTCAAGGCTGCCTAATATGCCAAAACTTACCATTGGTTTTGACAGTCAAGGATATGATAAGTGAGTTCTTGTGGTATTTTACCACTTGGCATTTGGCAGCTAGGGTTGCAAGTTTTCTTTTTAATCAGCCTCTGACTGTTGGGTATTGATGGTACTAAAAAATGATATCTGACCATTACCTTTGAAGCCCTGGCTAGTTCCTAGAGTCTGTGAGAAGACAAAGACAGAATAGGACTACTACTACTGCTCCTTCAAGTATGTTGTAAAAGGCAACTAATATGAGGTTGTTCATGAGGCTGTCAACCTCATGTAAAGCAAATTGATGCAGAAACCTTGACTGCAAGAATTTGTGCTGTGACGCAGGCTTCCTCACGGGGGCCATCTACAGTTGTGGTTCCCTGACGCAGGTTTCCTCAAGGGGGCCATCTGCAGTTGTGGCTCCCTGACGCAGGTTTCCTCAAGGGGGCCATCTGCAGTTGTGGCTCCCTGACGCAGGTTTCTTCAAGGGGGCCATCTGCAGTTGTGGCTCCCTGACGCAGGTTTCCTCAAGAGGGCTATCTGCAGTTGTGGCTCCCTAACGCAGGTTTCCTCAAGGGGGCCACTGCAGTTGTGGCTCCCTGACACAGGTTTCCTCAAGGGGGTCATCTGCAGTTGTGGCTCCCTGACGCAGGTTTCCTCAAGGGGGCCATCTGCAGTTGTGGCTCCCTGACGCAGGTTTCCTCAAGGGGGCCATCTGCAGTTGTGGCTCCCTGGCGCAGGTTTCCTCAAGGGGGCCATCTGCAGTTGTGGCTCCCTGACACAGGTTTCCTCAAGGGGGCCATCTGCAGTTGTGGCTCCATGACGCAGGTTTCATAATGAAGGCCATCTGCAGTTGTGGCTCCCTCACGCAGGTTTCCTCATGGGGGTCATCTGCAGTTCTGGCTACCTGACGCAGGTTTCCTCAAGAGGGCCATCTGCATTTGTGGCTCCCTGACGCAGGTTTTCTCATGGTGGCCATCTGCAGTTGTAGCTCCCTGATGCAGGTTTCCTCACTGGGGCCATCTGCAGTTGTGGCTGCATGCTCTATAAGGAGTTAAAAATGAGATGATTATGAATAGCTTTGACTTTTACAAACAGGAATGGGTATCTTTGTGGTTTGTTATTTGTTTTTAAATACATTGTTTGCTACAGTATGTTTTAACATATTAATATGGAAAAATAGTTACAAGTTATAAATTAAAAATAACCATACGGAATTATAGAAAATGTATTCTTAAAAGCCTGGGCCTCAGCCATCATCTCCTTTGTTATAAAGAAGGTGTGTTGACTATTCCACTACTAAGGAGCATTTTAAAATATTTACTTTGTATTTATGCAGTTTTATCATCCTTAAACTATGTGAATAAAAGGAGTAAAGAATTAACATGTGGGACTGGGTCAGTTTGCATTAGTTTCATGGCTTTTAATCTTCTCTTATGAACAAACGGGATGCAGAGCATCCAGGTCATACACAAAATGATGCATACTACTAGCTCAACAGAAGAGAACAAGTAGTAATCTTCAGACCCCGCACGGACCACAACACATTGGGATACCATCTATTCAACAAAGCTAAAGATAAAAACTATCGATGAATATAACTGTGGCATTGATAAAATAACTGCTGAACGTCGGCTTCAGAGATGCCCAACATATGCGGAACAGAGAAAGCGCGTATGGCCGACACCAGTACCATTCGTGGAAAAGCTCTACGGAGATGCAAATAGCCTCAAGCTTACTACTGCTTTCTTTGAAAATATTCAAGTAGACATCTGAGAGTGCACGAAGAAGAACAACCACATATTACTATATGTCACGAAGTGGATTTAATTATAGAGTTATGCCTGAGTGTAAGACAAGACCCTAGTATGAGAAAAGACTGAGAAGATAGATTTTGTTTTTAAGTGACAGTGAATGTAGTAAGATGAACCTATTGGCCCGAGGGTGAGAACCTATATTGACTCTCCCTCGCCACTCGTAACTTCAAAATAGCTATAGACTCACCCCCTCTGACTACCTTTAAAAACAAAGGAGATAAGGTTTACATAAAGACCACAGACACAACTATACAGACAACATATAGGTACAGTATAGTGTAGATGCTGATCCAGTGTACAGTTTATATAGTTTTATTTACACAATAAAATAAAGTACACATCAAAATAAATACCGTGCATGGTCGCACACCTGGAAAAAAGAATAACCGATTAAAAGGATTGATATTATCATCCACCACCTTCACCCTCTCTTGCGACCTGTATGGAAGGAAGTTAAGGATTAACAGAACAAAACTACAAGGTGGGGGTCTCTAGTTTAAGTACCACCACTCCTAACTAACCAAATATAACTATTAACTTTAACATCACGGTCTGGCTGCAGACGTACTAAGTGTCTACACTCTATAATTTCATTAACTGGTGTCCTACAATGTTAACCACTGCTTCACAAGCACCGATCCACTAAATGACCTTTTTCATTTGCTATCTCAGAGGCTGTCCTAACACACTTTCTATCTGCCGCTAACACCTCACTCTCCCCTCTGTTTCTGCTCAGTGTATACTCTGACACTGCCGTCTTCAGCTGAAGTGGCGTCTCCGTTAAGCACCTCCTCTCGATTTGTGTTTGGGAAAGGAATGTTAACCCTTTCTTCCCCCCCCCCCTTTCCCCCGGCCTCCTACTGCTGATGACTTCTGAAATAATGACTAAGTACTTGACTTAGGATGTAGAGGATTCACTGCTGACGAAACATATTTCACCTGCCCGGTTACCCCTCATTGGGTTTAGAGCCGTCGGTTTTATTATGACCGACTTTTAAACGACGACACCAGGCCATGTGCCTTTGTTTCGGTGTGTGTATATGAGCTTAGAGCTCAGGATTTTAAGAAATCCGTTCGCTGAATGATGCTTCACTGAAAATGGAACTGATTCTTTTTTCTGTGGCAGCCGTACTTGGCGCCAGTAACCACCTCGTCACCAGTGCTCTTCACCTCTGCCGATATCTCGAGCACTAGGCTCCTGAGACAACAACTTTCAGTTGTAAATTGGAAGGCCGGTTACACCCTCCCAATTTAGCAGTGAAACTGACTGCTGTGAAACAAATAATACAACAGATATACAACATGTCAAATATAATCATCTCTAACATCTAACTCCCTTAAATAAATAAACTCCCGTCTGCCTCTCCTCAACTATGCACAGCGATAGACAACACTCCTATCTAAAGGTCAAAACTACCCCACTTCAACCTTTCTGTTCAGGAAACCCCAAACACAGCTGACCTAAATCTTTTGTGCTGGCTGGCCCGTCTGCCGTCACAACATTCATACACTGAAATGGAACTCCTGTACTTTTTTTTTTTTTTTTTTTTTTTTTGCGTACGCCCGCTAATACTCGAGGCGAAATCTCAGGTTATTATTTATGTCTAACCTGACATTGATTTTACGTGAGTATCCCTTTATTTCTTGTACAGAGACAGGTGTCCCTCGCCATTCAGGCAAATACTCGCCGATTTCGGAGGTACCCATTGCAGCTGGGTCGGCTCAGGAGCCGCCAGTCCCTGGTCGACGACACTCCTTCAAATGTCCTCGCCAGGTCTCGAGTTACTCCAGTCCAAATCCCGGTCGACGAAAAATCCTCAAATGCCGTCGCCCGGGTTTGATCCTGTATCACCCGGTCGCCAGAGCGGTGTTGTAACCACTACGCTAGCGCGGCTCCCACTCCTGTACTTAAAATACTAAGTCCTACTTAATCTGACAGGCGGTCTCAGGACCGTACAATCGATTACACAATATAAACTAGGAAAGATGAACTCCCGTCTCATAAATATTAATTACATCCCGCTATGTAATATAACACAACGGGCTGATCACCCGTTTGCCAGTCACTTCGATTACGGAAACAACAGCAAATGGGTTGATTTGCCATTGCCCTAAAGACGCCACTAGGCGTGATGGGAAACAATGGCAAAGAAAACCTATCTGCTGTTGCCCTAAGACGCCACTAGGCGTAATGGCCACTGACTGCTTTGACGGTCGGTGGCTAAGGACGGAAGAAGAAGAAGAAGATGTAATATAAATCACTTACAATTACATCTCTATGTATATATATATATATATATATATATATATATATATATATATATATATATATATATATATATATATATATATATATATATCCTCTAGGACTAATAACATCCCATCTAGACCCTCTTCTACTGACACAAAAGGTTATAATTTAAACACCGTAGACAAATACCCGAATTCCTGTACTCTCAATAAGGTTAACTTCACCCCTTCTCCGGGCTCCCTTACCGAAATAATACTCAAGTAAATACAAGTACACCCGTGATTAAAATGTATACCAATACGCTCATATATATCAAGTATCTTAAAATCCCCTCTCCATAATATTTAATTGCACAACCAATTTACGTACACAATAAAATAACGTACACAACTACCCAGCATATTTACACTACAATTATTATAATTATTGACATAACCTCAGGACTTAACCTTATCTAGGTAATATTCAACCCTCGTTATACAATTGGATGATATTACTATTCATTCACGGGAAATAATATAGGTGCACTTCTAGGTTATTTATTATTTCTACTGGATAGCAATTGATGGCACTACTGTTTAGGAAATAAACTAAAACTTCCTGAAAAAAACTTCTACTTTACAAAAGCAAAGATCTTACAGACTATCTCCTACTTCAATTTAACTTAACAACATACCCAGTTACCAAATATCTCTCGTCAGAGCAAGTCGATAACGATGTCGATTTCACGACTGTATATTTCTGCAGACAAAGGACCCCGCTAATGCATAGACGCGCGTATATATCACAAAACAAACCACGCTGACCTATGCCCTACATCATCGCTGGCGTTCCTCTTAGACCAATGAAATCACTAGTTAAATAATGTTATACCGACCGCGTGAGCAAAATTAGCTTTGATTCGCTCTAACGTAAGTTTGACGTTATCTGGGTAGTGTTTTCCCCCATCCCCCGTTTCCACGGGTGGGTGCTTTATACCGTCTGCCAATATACCCTTCCTAAATTATACTCAACGTGCTTACTACAATAAAAGTTACCGCGATTACTTTTAACCAAGAAAAGCCTACGAGATCGCAATTAATTAATAGAAAGGACGACTGGTGCAAGTCCTAGAATTAAACCCTACAGTCATCCCTCTTATAAAACGCAAGTAATTACCTACAGGAAAAGACCAAACACAAAAATTATTCATGGAGAAGAAAAATGGGGCCAGTTGAAAAATAAAACCACAGTACTGCATCACACTATACGAGGAAAAGGAAAAATCAATTCAGCGGAAGTCTATGATAATCTCCAATGTGTGTCATTGCATTCATAAATGTAAAGGTAGACCCGTAGCAGATACTGCCATAGGGGAGCAAAGTGTTGAAGACTTCACTTACACTAAGTCTCAGCTTTATGATGTGCTGTGACCAGATCCCTTCCTCGCTGCCTTTGCCTCACGTACCTATTACATTTGGATAGATTGTACTGTGACGCTACCTGGTTTTGAACCCAGTAACTTTGCCTTGAGAGGCAAGCACTCTAACCACTCGACACTTGCCTTTAGGTTCACAGTAGTTGAATTTAAAACACAACTTGGACAGAAGCTTGAATAAGCTTGACAACCTTGAGGAGTTATGAGAAACAATGCTGCATACAGGATCACAAGATATGGCACCTTCTGGCTAAATCCCTTATTTTTTAGCATATTTTTATTTAAAGAAAAATGCAAAATAATCTTAAATTTGGCTCAAAATATAAATTTTGAGATGTTAAAGATTCTTCAGATTCTCTATCAAATGGTGTAGGTTACATCTGTCAAAAACATCTTCGATACATTATGAAAGCATTTAGAATATAAAAGGTAAATGTAGTTCCATAACAGATATAGCCATAGGGGAGTGAAGTGTTAGAGACTTCACCATACTAGGTCTAGCATCAAGATGTAGGTTGACCAATACCCTTCCTCGCTGCCTTTTCCTTCCCTAGCTCAAAGTCATGTACCCATTTACAGATGGGTAGACTGGAGCGCATTGATACCATTATTCGAACCCAGCACCTGTGCCACGAGAGACCAGCGCTCTAACCACTTTATCAATCGGACGCTTAGAATATAGTATTATAATATTAATATTACTCCTCATCATTTTCTTTTTGTGCTCCCAGTGGATCATGGAGCCACCATCGCAGCTGGTCCCCTTGCAGGAAGCCTACATCAACATTCACCAAATCTTGCAGCAATGGTTTCTATGGCAATTTGTCTTACGTGATGAAGTTGCCAGTCCCTTGCACAACCTCATATTAGTTGCCTTATACGACATGTTTGACATAAACAGTTGTGCTGTTCTTTCTTGTATCTCCTTAGAGACCCTAGGTGATGATGATGATTATATATAGTGTGTGCATTTATGCATGTGTGCCTGTGTGTTGATATATATATATATATATATATATATATATATATATATATATATATATATATATATATATATATATATATATATATAATATATATATATATATATATATATATATATATATATATATATATATATATATATATATATTTCTTCATTTCGTTTATTAATTATCATGCTAGATTGTTAGATATTGGATAAAATTATGGTTCATGTAGTAATTTATTGAGATACTGCTAGTAAGGTAAAGGATCCTGTTACACGCCCATTGAAGCATATTGGGAATATGGTGTTAGGCCCATATTTTCTTGACCATTGGCACACTAGGGGTGATGGGGTCAGCATCACACCGTTACTCTAGTAACCAATCCATGGGGCTGGGTCGACCCCAGAGCCGTTTGCAGTCTTAAAAAATCCCACCTGGGGATTGAACCATGGACCACCGAGTTAGGAAGCCAGTGCACTAACGACTGCGCTACCACGGCTCCTTAGATACTGCTAGTACAAGGCCTAAAAACCCAGCCACTGCAAATGCAAGTAGAACAGTCCCAACTACGATGGTTTGGGCTTGGCCATGTATGCAGAATGGTAGAAGATCGACTACCATGTCAAGTATACGAAACTAACAGCCAGGGATCCAGATCTCTTGGACGACTCAGAGTTCACTGGACAATCTCTGAAGGACCGGGGACTAGATTGGAAGCAGTCCAGGAGGAAGACAGCCAGTAGGATATTATGGCGCTCTCTCTTCCAAACATCTACAACTCATGGTAGAAGAGGAACGACTAAGTAAGTAAGTAAGATACTACTAGTGGATAGTACAGACACTTTGATTAAATGTTGTTTGTATGAATACATGTCCAATTTTATATATTTTTGGTACACTTTAATATATGTAGGTATGGCTTCAATGAGCAAGGGAGCAACTTGTTTGGAGAAAAGCGAACTGTAAACAACAGCTTTGTATTTAGTAAATTTAGATTTGATGAGGAAGGACTTGACTGGCAAGGTCAGTAATTTCATTCAGAATTCTTTGTTGCTATTTTCTCCACAGTCTTTACGGTTGTGTGTTATTGTTTGTAGAAACATGGACAATGAATAAGCAATTGGAAGAAAAAATGGAGGCTCTCGAGATGTGGAAAGCATGAGGCGCATCTTATGGAAAGAGAAGAAAACATATAAGGAGGTCCTAGAAAACCTAGATATGAAAAGAGAACTAATGAAGGAGATCAAAATTAGGCAGCTAAAATATTTTGGCCACATAAAAAGGCATAACACCTTGCAGAAGACCATATTAGAAGGGAGAGTTGAAGGCAAATGTGCAAGGGGAAGACAGTGCTATAAGTGGTAAGATAACATCAAGAGATGGACAGGAAAGAGTCTACCAGAGTGCACCATCAAGACAAGAGACAGAAGATGTTGGAGATCCATTACAGCCAACCTTCATTGTGGAGATTGCAGCTGATGATGATGTTATTGTCTTCAGTCTTAACTACCTGTTCTAATACTCTGAGTTTTTTTTTTTTTTTTTTTTTAAGCCTGGCAGATGTGCAAACACAGCTTTGCACCAGATGTAAACAACTGTTTGAGGTTAATATAACTTAGTAGTTATTTTGTGCACCTATATTCAGATTGCTTTGCAAAAGTAGTTAAAATGACCAAGATGTGAATTTCCTGAAAGTGAAAATGATAGGAGGTGAAAAAATGGAAAGCAAGAGAACAATGAATCGGCTGAAGAAAGAGATCAGCATCTAGAAGCAGATTGAATACTGCAGCAACAACAAAAAGCCAGGGAATGAAAGAAGCAACAAAGTAAATGATTAGAACCTGAAAGAATTACTCATTGTTTATGAATTGATTAGGCAGAGAAATGAATGGAATCACCACTTAACATGGTTGATAAATGAAAATGTGCTAATAGATTAATTTAAATGTGGTGAAAATAATTTTTTTAATGGGATAGAGGCCCATAAATTCTGACATACTGCTTCCTGGCAGTAGATTGTTTACATACAGATTTATAGAGAGACAGTATTATATTAGGAGGGAAAGTTATTTTGTTGGGAGGAGATTCTTTGACAGCTTCTACCCATCATTTTAAGAATCTATGAAGGTTAAATTTAAAAGAGCAACATTAACAAAAGTAGCATATATCCAAAATGTAAGTCATTAAACCTGAAAGAAAATACTAAAGTGTAACCCAATGAAAAAAGTATTTGTAGATTGGCTTCTTAAATTCAGGGATTGCAAACTGGGAAATAAAAATTAAATACCAGAGAATTGTTTCTCTAAGGAGTTATATTATATTGAATTCATATTTACTGAAAGCATTTACAGTAGAACTCCATTTATCCGAACCCCAATTATCCGAACATCCAATTATCCGAACACTTTTTCCAGAAAAAAAAAATCAGATGCCACAGTCACGTTAGACTAAAATTCTGAATCTTTTGATGCTGCAAACTTCAAATGTGTGCGACCAATTTGTAGAGAATGGGATGGCTAATGGTCGGTCGCTTACGTACAGGAAGTCAGTTAGATCATAAAGTCAGTTAATATCTGGTTTATCAATCCAGTGTACGTGTGCGTTCTAGGTAGAACACTGGCTAAACAGACAGTTCAACTTAAAATAATTGTGTCTGCTACTACAGCAGAATAATTTTGGTGTACAAGTATTTCTCTGTGCGATATGGCATCTTCCAGTAGGCCTAAAGCATATAAAAGGAACCGCAATGTTTTGTCAATTGAAACGAAAACAGAAATTATCAAGAGACTAGGACAAGGTGAAACTGTGTCTTCACTTGTGAGGATTTTCAATGTTGGGAAAGCTACCGTCTCTGACATCAAAAGTAACAAGGATAAAATTATGAGTTTTGCATCGAAATTTGATAGTGAAAATGGGTCGAAGAAACGTAAAACCATGAGAAATGCGAAAGATGTGAAATTGGAAGAGGCTTTGTATATATGGTTTGTGCAAAGAAGAAGCAAAGGGGAACCTATCTCTGGTTCTCTGTTGTGTGAAAAGGCACTTCAGTTCAACAATCAACTTGACGGTCCTCCTGACTTTAAGGCTAGCCAGGGATGGTTAAGAAACTTTAAATCTCGTCATGGCATACGAGAATTGGAGATTCAAGGGGAATCTTTATATAGCGATGCAACTGCCGCTAAAAATTTTAAAGAAACATTCTTGGCTTTTTTTGGAAGAAGAAGGTTATTCACTCGATGATGTGTATAATGCCGATGAGACTGGCTTATACTGGAAATCATTGCCTCAAAAATCACTTGCATCTCAGCGCGAAGCAGCTGCCCCTTGGTTTAAAAAGTGCAAAGAGAGAGTAACAATTTTGATAGCCGCGAATGCCAGTGGAAGTCATCGTTTACCTGTGCTAATGATCGGCAAAGCCAAAAAAAACCACGTTGTTTAAAGAATGTGACATGTCTCCCATTGTGCCACAAAGCACAGAAGAGTGCTTGGATGAATAGTGAAATATTTCTTGATTGGTGAAGAGGTCGAGAGAACAAGAAAAGAAAACTGGAAAAGTAATTCTTCTACTGGACAATGCACCATCTCATCCAGAGAAGGATACATTGAATGCAGTTGATGCAAATTTTAAAGTAATTGTTCTGCCTCACAATGTAACAGCACTGATTCAACCAATGGATCAGGGTGTTATAGCAAAGCTTAAAAAGATGTACAAGAAGGAAGTCCTGTGTCGTTTATTGTTGGCTGAAGATGAAGAAAGTGTGGTGGCGTTTTCCTAAAAGCTTAATCTCAAAGACTGCTGCTATATGTTAGCTGATGCTTGGACAAGATAATCTCAACAAGGCTTGGAATAGATTGCTTGGAAAAAAAGGAGGCAATGAAACTACTGCAGTGGACACAAATGATGATTGTATAAATGAAGTTGTGGAACTGTTTCAAGCAATGCCCGGATTTTCGGACTGTGACAAAGATGATGCACACTTGTGGCTAGAAGATGATAATGATTCTGGTTTTCAGTTTTTGAATGACGAAGAAATTTTGTCTTTTGTGCAAGAAGAAAACCAAATACATGTAGTGACCGATGACGAAGACTCCTCAGAAGTACATGATGTACTTGTAAATTATGAAGAAAACCCAAAACGTCGACCAAGTCCTGAAGAAGCCTTTATAGCACTAGAAACAACGATGGCTTGGTACGAGCAAGATGACAGCTGTCCTACACAGCTTCTGCTGTTGAAGAGAATGCAGGACTTAGCAGCCAAAAGGAGACTATCCAGTTTGGTGCAAAAGAGGATTCCTCATTATTTTAAATAGTGGGCTACATCTGTGCAAGTACATGTATACGTAAGTTGTGCCTGGTTTTGAATCGTTTGTAATGTTATTTTGAAAATATTTCTCTTTTTAAAAAAAAACATAAATAATACTGTACAAGTAGTACATGCACTGCAGTGTAATGAAAGATTTTGGTGATACAGTGATCTAATACAGTGTGGGTATTATTATTACAGTACAAGTAAATATGTTTTATAGTGTATTTTCCTTGTGATGGTTAATTATTTTTAGAAATATGTGTACATGTACTCGATACATTATGTAATCCAATTATCCGAACATTTGATTATCCGAACGATGCTCGGTCCCATGGGGTTCGGATAAATGGAGTTCTACTGTATTAGCAGAAAAAAACGATAAAAACATACTTTTTGAAAACTATTCTTACTTTGGGCTAAAAAAAAAAAAAATTAGATTTAATTTAAATTAATTATCTGAACAAAAAAGTTATAAAAGTATTATTTGTTGAGTTACAAGAATACATCAGCGCTGACTCTGTTAACAAAGAGTATGGTAATTGTATACTTCAGAATTTCTGCAGAACTGAAAAAGTAGGTATGCTGCTGCAACTATTGTGGCTCAAAAAAGGAGCAGTGAATATGTTACTATGAAACTGAGACCCAAATATAGATTTTTTAACTGAACGAGTTGGCAGTTTCCTTCAGTGAAAGATGCTGAAAGTATAACAGACAAACTTCAAGGAAAAAAGAGGAATTATTCCTCAAAAAGTCCAGTGTAGTTCCCAGGATTCTCTGAGAGACAGAAAATAAGGCTACCGTGTCCCTAAGACGCAACTATTTTTTACACGGGACTGCAACCTCACTGTGTAAAACAAATTGCTACAAAAACCACATGTGAAGGCTTTGGTGATGATTTCCTGCAAGGAAGACCAGCTGCATTTGTGGCTTCATGCTTCATAAGTAGCGAAAAGGGAAATTAATGAAATCTTCAAATAGCATTGACTTTGTCAGATGTAAATTCTGCCATTTCAACTCATGAGAAAACAATCACCTTTTTTTTCACACTCTGTGACTATAAACTACTCACAAAGTCAGACATTTTATAAAACTTTTAAATATATCATTAAGCCTTTCTTTACACTAGGTCAGCTTTATGTGGCTTTATCCAGAGTGAGAAGTTATAATTCTGCTAAGCTTGTGGTGACAAATGTAACTAAACATCCTACATATAAAGAAGTACTATTACAGTAAAGATATTCATTGGACTATACATTTTGTAAGTGTCTGTTAGTGTTTATAATTTCTAATATTGTTATCTTTGCTGCCTTTACATTATTTGGAATAATTTGCTGCTTTATTTTCTCTGACTCTGATGTCTTAGCTTCCTTTATGTTTTAGCACTTTTGCAATTTAAAAAGGAACACAGGGAAGAGATCTGGAGTCAGGCATAAGAAGGAAAAAGAAGATATGGAAAGCACTTCAGCACATGGCAGGAGGGGCTTAGCATGAATAAATGGACGGCCTATGGTCCACAGGTAGTGGAAGGCTAAACTGACTGACTTCAACCTATTACAGAGTAAATTTTCTCACTGGATTGACTATAATCCAAGCAGCTGAGGACTATCACCTCAAAGGTGCATTCCCATTGTCAGTTATGACTGAAGGGGGCTACTGGAATTCTTTTTTTTTCACTTTGTTCATGTTGACTCATTGTACCCAGTGTAGGTCCCAGGGGTCTCTGATGAGACAAAGGAAGAATATGACCACTGATCCCTCAAGCATGTTGTACTAGGCGGCTGATATGAGATAATGCATGGGGTTGTCAACCTCATCGTGTAAAACACATTGCTACAGAAATGAACATTACAAGAGCAATAGCATACTTGGTGCAGGATTCCTGCAAGTGGACTAGCTACAGCTGTGGCTCCATGCTCCATAAGGAGTGAGAAGGAAAATGAATGAATGACTCAGAGTGTCATCTAACTTGAACAGATCAGATCAGTATCCTTTAAGATTCAAATGTGTTCTTTAACGATGTTTGTTTTATCATGCGTAATATCTCCATCACCCTAGACATGAATACAAGTGCTTTTCTTGACCCAGTTCTATATCTCTTAAGAGCAAGTGGGTTCAGTGCTAGTCATCTTATTCAATTCATATATGGTTTTTGTCTTTTGTCAGGGTTCAACAGAGAAGGTTTTGGTGTAGATGGTCTAAATCGGGCTGGCTATGACCAGGATGGCTATGACAGTGAAGGTTTTAACATCACTGGGTACAGCCGCATCGGAGAATATGATGGTATCATTGACTATAATGCTGAAGGATTTGATAAGGACGGCTTCAATAGGTTAAGCATTACCAGTTTAAATGTTTGAAATTTTAGAATGGAAAGGAGAATTAAAAAGACTTAATGAAAGCATTATGAGGCTGGCAATCTCAGAGTGTAAAGCACATTGCTACAGAAGCCACCAGTGCAAAAGCATGTGATTGCTTATGGCAGACTTCCTGCAAGGGGACCAGATACAAATGTGGCCCCCATGAACCATACGGAGTGAAAAAGAACGTGATAATGATGAATGATAGCATTAGAATGGCAGTGTTTGTGTTTATTAACAGTTATGACTATATGTAATGATGAGAATAATATACAGGCTATCTCAAAAGATTTGAATCATGGGAAGAATTTATTCTGGTGTTTAATTGATTATTTTCTGTTACTTTTGAGATTAATGTTGATTTATGCACTTCACCTTCAGGGGTGCCAGGAGGTTGAAGGAAATCATGTTGAACATTTTCTTTGAGCATAAAAGTAACATATTTTCATAAAATACATTTTTCTTTTGGGCCAAGACATTTTGGTACATCCTGTATATTTTTACATGCAGCCATTGAGATTTTCCACATTCATGATAGTGAATCTGATACTTCATATTTTTTTGTTTCCTTAACTCTTTGACTCCGCAATTATTTTCCATCCTGTGTCGTGATAGACTAAAAACAACGCTCAAAGTGTTGTTTCGGCACGGGTGTCAAATCTGACCAATGCTCAGAGCATTGTTCCAGAGTCAAAGAGTTAAGGAGCATGGGGTCACCACTGCAGCAAGCTTTTTGCAGGAAGCCTGTTGTGTTGTAAAGCATTTCATGTGTGCTGGCAGTGGGTGGTTTCTGCAGAAATTTACATTTCATGGTAATTAGTCCTTGCTCCATGCACAACCCTTCTTATTTGCTTTTCATGGTTTGGTTAATAAGGTGTTGCGATTGTATTCCCAGCCAAGCAATCCTGGGCCTCGGCATCATAACAAGTGACTTGATAATGAACAATTCAGTATTTTTTTCTGTGTATATACAATTAAATAAAAAAAAAAATATATATATATATATATATATATATATATATATATATATATATATATATATATATAT